>DF359565.1:7172-33367 GCA_000787875.1 Solanum virginianum
GATCTGAGTCTATTTAGTACAATGAAATTTATTAATTTGTGATTGATTTCTCAAATAAAGACGCGTAACGATCTTTATTCTATTTATTTGTTTTACCCATAAAAACGCGTTCTTGTTTTTCATATATAGGTAGGATACATGACTTGTAGCTTGTAAGGAAGATTTATACTAACATATGGAAAGGTTATGCCCTTCTTTGATTTTACTAGCAGAATATGACACGAGCAATATTGATCAAATAAAATGCCCACCATATTTTATACCTATCAATCTTGTGGATCTTTAAACAATTAACCATTTGTTCTCAATTGAATGGTTACACTTCTGGATCACGATGGGATTTCAGTTTTTTAAAATTTGTGCTACAGAACATGATTTTCTACTTAAGTAATAGATTTTCACTAAGATTTTAAATATATATATATATATATATATATTGTATAAAAGTATTACCTGAACATTTTTTTCTTTTTTATCGATTTAATTAAAATATCTATAGAAATAGTCACTAAATATATATATATAAATAGTGATGTTTTAGTTGGGTCTTCTCCGGACAGAAAATAAGAATATTTCAATAAGAATTTTTTTTTAAAAATCAGTATAGCTTAAAGACAAAGGAAGATAACATAATTAATGATGTGAATGTGCAGATCATGAAAGCTCGGTTTGGAGCCTCTTCGTTCTTATCCTAAAATTAACATCTTCTTCTTAGATCGGCCGTACATCGGTGCCGTTAAGACACGTATATAAATGTATTGCAGAAATTTATACATTTTGAGTTGGTATAAAAATGTTGTGTGTATTTACATCCCTCAAAAATGTTGTCTTTTGAGGGATTTTAGTATTTTAAAGAAAAAAATGGACCCAGCATATGAGAATTGTTGTTGCAGGACGGAGTAACGTGGTTAATGAACTCAGCAGAACAATCACTGCCAATGATTTTAGCAGATAGTGGCTTTGATGTTTGGATTGCCAACACTAGAGGAACAAGATACAGCCTTCGATATATCAATCTTCATCCTAATAACCCCGTATCTCCTTAAAATCATCCTGAATCGTTATAATTCGATTGTATAAAATTATTTTATGAATCTAAATTGTGCAGGACTACTGGAATTGGTCATGGGATGATCTTGTAGTCCATGATTTACCCACTCTCGTTAGCCTTGTCTACCAACAAACTGGACAAAAAACTCACTATGTCGGCCATTCATTGGTAAAAGATACTACAATTAAACTTTCAAAATTAATTCTTTGATACTAGGTTTTATAACTAATTAATGAATTACTATAGGGAACTTTGATAGCTTTGGCATCATTCTCAGAAGGAAGACAAATAGACAAGATAAAATCAGCAGCTTTGCTCAGCCCAATTGCTTATTTGAGCCATATGACCACTGCACTAGGTGTCCTTACTGCCAGATTCTTTCTTGGCGAGGTAATTAATTAAGTGCTAAACTAGATCAACTTTTTTTTTTATTCTCTATAATTAAACTTGATGGAGATTATTACGTCAACAGATCACTACTATATTTGGTCTTGCAGAATTTAATCCGACAAGGTATGACTAGATCCAACTCATCTTTTGTTCTTCTCAAATCATGACACTTTTTTTGTGTGTTTTAGTGCGCCTGTGTCTATTTTTGTCAAGGTCTTGTGTGCTCAGCCTGGGGTTAACTGTTATGACTTCCTTACTGCAATTACTGGTACTAATCTAATTAACTAGGACATGTTCAATAATTATTGATGAAGTCATTTGTATTTGTCATCATAATTCATCAAATCTTAATTATGGATACAGGGAAAAACTGTTGTCTAAATGCCTCCACGGTCCATTTATTCTTGAAGAACTCAATCCACATCGACTAAGAATTTTGTGCATTTGGCTCAAAGTAAGTCCTCTTCAATAGTGTGTAATTAGAAGGAAAAATTAAGTGGAATAGTCAATTTTGGGACTAACTATGAATATTTTGACACGGGTAAAAATATAATAGAGAAATAGTTATTTTCTAGGCAAAAGACTAAATCTAGATAAAAATATCCTACCAAAAATATCTGGATACAAGGTTGGAGTTCAAAATTTTAATAAGTGAAATTCCAGCACAATTTGCTAGCGGTCGAAATAAAAGGATAAAATTCTTGCGTTCTTAGCTATAGAACCATGAATTGAGTTCTCACTTTGACAAATATAAGTAAAGTCTTGTTACGTTACTCTCGTAATGGATAAATTTCATTCAGTCTAATAAAATGACAAATAGCTTTTGAGACTTAAGTGTTATAACGAGTACGGTTCAATGGTCACACTTAAAAAATGACCATTTGTTCACTGCAAATATAAAAAAAATGACTATTCAAGTGTATATTTTTGATGTATAGCATGTGTTATAATATATATTCAGTGTATAACTCATGTATAAGTAATCTATATTGTATAATTAATAATACTTTCTATGACTTTTGAACAGCTACGTTGTATAGTCACCGTCCTATGATTTTCTGCTAATTTTTTTTATGTAAATAAAACATTGTAATAAACTAATTAGTTAATTATTTATATTTTAAATTATCCCTAAAATTAATCCCCTAGTCATCAAGTGATTAATCATGTTAACCAATTGCAATGATGAATTAAATGCAGCTGTTAGAGATGGAATCCTAAGGAAATACGACTATGGGAGCCCCATCAATAATTTGGCACATTATGGTCAAGCAAAACCTCCAGAGTATAATTTGAGAAATATCCCTCGAGACCTTCCCCTGTTTCTCAGCTATGGAGGCCAAGATGCACTTTCTACTACTAAAGATGTGGCCACATTACTGGATCACCTCAAATACCATGATGTGGGCAAGTTGCATGTTCAATATGTCAAGGATTTTGCTCATGCTGATTTCATTATAGGAACTACTGCTAAGGATATTGTCTTTAACCAGATTGTCACCTTCTTCAGAACTCAACCCTAAGCTATGGAACTTTTTGTATTGTGCCTCAAGTGTCAAGAAATAAGAATTTTAAACATCTTTCATTTTCTTTGTTAATGAGTGTTTCTTGACTTTGCGCTTAAGGGAAGATGAGATTAAACAGGCAAAAAGTGGTATTCTGATTTGAAAAGGCTCTTTCATTGGCTTAAAATGCAAGTCTTAATTTCAATCACCTACTAAATCTAATGAAAGTTCTGTTGGCAAAAGTCAGTTTCACTTATAATTGGAATATACAATAGCACCTAACTGACACAATCAAAAGGACTAAATTGGTAACTTAGATTAAAACCAAAGTCACCCAAAAATTGGTGGACCAACCACAGTTATTTGCTTAGCATCCCGTCACACTCAACGCGTAATGGCTGAGAGTCCATTTGGACATGATGTCTTTTTTAAAATGGAAAAGGATTAAAAATGTCCATTACTTTAGTTCAAAAATATCCTTGCCGTCTATAGTTTACTAAATAATGGGAACAGCAAGAAGAAAAAAGTAGTCATAAATTAACCATGGTTATCATTCCATGCAGTGCAACAACCACTAGACTTATTACCAAAGAAAGTTGAGAAATAAAAACATTCTTGAGTTTAACGATTTGTAGTACCAACTACAAAGCAATAAGATAGCAATCATATATGTACAGCTGTTAAACTGTATATATTCCAAACTTCTCCTTGTTTGTTAAATATTGAAGGTCAGGCTTATCTTTAGCAAACAGGCTAGGCAAGTGTACTGGACAAAATCAATTTGTTACCAATATGGAGGTTCTACGCAAATATTTGTTAATTTTGGTCACTGTGACGGTAATGATCCAGAAAAATGTAATGGCAGCCCAACACGCTGTTGGTGGAAGCCAAGGATGGGATGAATCTACTGATTTCAATGCCTGGGCTTCTGGTCAGACATTCAAAGTTGGAGATACACTAGGTTTGTCAATTGCAACTTGATTTCTCTTGTTTCTACCAAAGTCAAATCATGTTTTTAGCAATGTTTAAACGAGTTGGTTTATGACATGTTTGTTGACTTGATCCAACCGGTTGAATCCAAAATGATTCACCATATGCAGATTGTGCTGACAAATTTATAACTCAACAGGTCAAAATGTAACATAAACTCAAAAATATGAAGTCAAATATGGAATTTGAGAATTATGTGAATATGAAATAACTTAAGCTAGGAATATAAGAAAAATACATTAGCTTTCACCTAATTAAATAAAAGGAAAACAAAAAAGAAAGTGAGGTCAGGTCATATTGTTGGGCAATTTCAGCTATGACCTAGATAAATTTTGAACCATTTGAGTCATGAAATGTTTATTTGATCCATTTTGACACGCTCAAGGGGATTCTTTGAGATTTCATTCAATCTATTACAAGTAATTTGCATATCTTGTTTGAAGAGGACTTAACTTTTTAGTTTATTGATCATTGATTAGCTCCAATGTTTCGATATATTTGCAGTTTTTAGGTACAACCCAGGCCTTCACAATGTTGTAGAACTGGAAGGTGAAAGCTCATACAAGAGTTGTGATATAAGCAGTTCGGTGAACTCAATGAGTGGTGGTAACGATGTTGTTAAACTAAACAAGCCAGGGACTCGATACTTTGCTTGTGGAACAGCAGGTCATTGTGAACAAGGAATGAAGCTTAAGATCACAACTGCTACCGGAAGTGCACCTTCTAATCAGGCAGCTTCTTCCACGCCTAGCTCCTCTTCTGCAGCTTCTCTTCATTTTTCTACTGCATTCTTCAGTTTCATTGCTGCAGTTATGACTGTACAAATAGCTCTAGTATTCCTGTTATAAGACACATATTTGCTTTATTGATTCAATGTTTTGCACTTGATAAGGCGGAGTAGCTGGTATTTATATGGTGTGGGGAGCATTAATTTTGTCTGTAAGTTGTTCATGTGATGCATTGTTGATTCTTTTACTTCAAAATTTTTGAAGAATTTTGAATAATGACAGTCATTTGTTTCTTCCCAGAAGAACAAATGTTTAGCCTTATAATCTAAAATTAAAATATTGGAGTTGTATCAAATGTGATTGAATTTTATATAGATGACTATCGATAGCTTTTATAAATCATTTCTGTCGACTTATTTACATAGTGAAGTGGGCTTCCTGTCGTATACTTCTGTTGTATCTCTTCCTAAAATATTGGTAGAAAGAAGGGATGATTGAAAGCAAATCTACAAAAGAATGCTAAGCATAGTTCAGTGTCGTTTTTTACTACTCTTAGACTTTGCCAGATGAGGGAAGACATCCAAAATGTTGCAGGCTCTTAGGTCTTGCCTGGTCAAGATTCCAACCACTGGAAGTACCTACAAGACAAGTAGATAAGTTAATTATACTAACTGCGTTGCAAAATAAACATAACAAGCTCTGTTACTACCAACTTGTTTGACTCTAAGGCATAAATAGTAAAGTTTCTTATATACTCACCCCTGCTGCTTGGTATTTGGGCACGATGATCATATGTCGAAGCCCCACTTGCCTGAAAGCTACCATCGCCTTTGCTACTGACATGCTTTCCACCACTGTATGAGGGGTTGTGTTGATCAAATGGTGCAAATCAACATACATTTCCATTTCATCCTTTGTAATCGCAATATCTTCAATTCTACCCCACTTTTCTGCTAGATCAATCCATGTAAATTTCTCCTCTACTTCCCAATCCTCTGTTCTCCTACTCTCATTCAAGAACCACTTTTTCTTAAGTACCAAAAGAAGGTGAGTTCTTAAGACGAGTCCATGCAATTCGGGTATCATTCCATCTACAACAGGGAATCCATTGTGTGTGGTATATTTTAGAACCTCCACAATTCGTCTAACTTTCTCAATTCCCTTAAGTGTAACTACTGGTGGCTTTACATCAGCAAGCTCACCAACTGTGATATTCCTCATCCATGCCTCAGGGTGTGCTTCCAAGAAAGGGAGACCTTTTAGTTCCAACATTATTTCATAGATACTTGGGTTGAAGCAGTCTGCCACGCTTTTAGCAATTAGAAGGACAAGCATTGTTATCGGCAGAAGAAGAAGATTGTTTGTCAGCTCAAGAAATATGACACAAACAGTAACTGTCATTCTCATTGAACCGGCCATAAGGGAAGCCGCTCCAAGAACAGCATACAACCTCTGATCAATTTTTGTATAAGGTTTCATGGCAATGCCAAGCAAGTGACCATAACCTGAACCCATGAGGATAATTGGGATGAATAGACCAGATGGCACAGCAATCCCAAAAGTGATAACTCCCAAGATGCAATACAACAAAAAGAAGATGAGAAGTGATGCGACTTGAAATTCAGTGGCTGTGTTTTGGGAGAAAATGTTTCTGATCGTCTCCTCCTTTGTTGTAAGGAGAAGAGTCGCCAGATCATTGTAATAACCACTTGGGCAGTTGAATTGTTTCAAGTTTCCTGTCTCTCCAGTGCCAGGACAAGACTCTGATAGGGATGAATCACAAGGCTTGCATTTAGCAAGAAAGGGAAGTCCATATATGCAAATGGAGGTGAAGAGAGAAACACTTAGAGCAAGAAGCAGCTTATATAATTTTCCTTTCCTGCAAGATACAGAAGGATCAATATTAGAGCAACCATATTTAGAGTTCAAAAAGGTACAATTTGTATCAAATGGTTCAACTTTTGAGAACAGAGGTAACAGATGACAACTTGGGAATATGGATGAATTTTTAATTCAACCAAGAGAGCTTACTCATTAATGAGATTATAGAGCCTGAGCACCTTGCGGAGGACGTGATTGTAGAGGCTCCCAAGGAGACCGCCAATGACTCCAATAGTTACAACAGGGATAATGTCCACAACATGGTACCTCACAATTACATCACTCACATCAAACATTATAAGCCCCCCTCTTCCAAAAAGTCCACAGCTACCAGATTTGCAGTATTCGATGAAGACCCTTAGTACTACCACAACAACAGCAGTGCTAAAGAAAGTTCTCCAAATGAGGGCGCCTCTCCACCATGTTGCTACTTCCTCTAATGCAAATAGAACGCCAGCTACTGGAGCACCGAAAGCAGCACAAACACCAGATGAAGAGCCATATGTTATGAGATCTCGCTTGTCCCTATCATTGTTGAAGTAACGGAGCCAATGCCAACTAAGTTTGTAACTGTCTGATCCACCTTGACCTAATAGAGAAGCAATGCAAGTGCCCATGTGAATCAGTGGCTCTTCTTTCCCAAGATCTAACCCTGCTGAAACTGCTCCAATGCTTCCAATGATCTGTGAAGTTACATTGAAACGATTCAACATTGTTTAGTAGAAATTAATAAGAGTTGGAACATCTTTTAATAGACAAGTACAACTTGTTCAAGTGGTTGAACAACTCCACTATTCGTGTCATGCTAGAGGGTAATTGGGAATACTCTTTGATAAAATCAGTATTAATATATGCACCTTAACAAAAAGTGTAGTTGCTCCGAACATATTGGGAGTGTCTACACCATTGAGATAGGCTTTGATTTCAGGAACTCCAGGCCCCGCAGCCGTAGGTGCAAAATAAACAGTGAGAAATGCAGCTACCAATGTCAGCAGAAAGTTAGCACCCCCAAAAAATGCAAATCCCATAAGGTACCTACATAATTGTTTTAATTAACTCAGACTTTTTGAAATGCTATTTGTCTCATTGAAGTTATTTAACGTAATTGTTTAAATCTTCAAGTAATTAAATGTCATTAGACGGGAGGATTTGCTCGGGGTAAAAACAAAACAAAGATTAAATGTGATTAACCTTTTGTCATCAATATAGTTCACAGTAGCCCGAAGTTTGTAACCAGAGATATTTTCGATTGAGAGACTGATGAGGGTGGCCACACCTCCGGTAAGAAGGCCGACTAGAAATGCCAGTGTCCATTTGATGAAAACATATTGTAATGTTTGAACTCTTGATCTTTTTCTCCAATCATGCTTGAAGAGATCATTCTCGTTGATCCTAAATCAGAGACGACACACATATACATAACTGACATGACATGTAAGGACAAATAACATTATCTTTCTGGTAGAACAGATAAGGTTTAGTATGAGTAATTGTTCTTACTCATAATCCAAACTTTCGATGTGGGGAACCTTAGTTCCCACTATGGCAAGTGAAGTGGAGGATAGTGTCCGGTTCCTCTTGAGCAGAGAGGAGTTGCTCTCCGTCGACTCTCTTTCTTCTTCATTATTGTTTTGTCCCTCCATGTCATTTATTGTTGCAAATAGATTTGGCTCTTCCATTAAAGAAACACCAGAAGTGAAGCTTGTGCACATATACTAATTCAGATATTGAAGCAGAGGAAAAGAAAAAGAATGGATGAAGTTGTTTGTGGTTTTTTTGGAAGTCAAAAGCAGAGAGAGGAGGAAACGTGATCTAGTTGTTTAAGTAGCACTTCAAATTTACTAGCACATTTAAAATTTTAAAATGATAAATATCAAAAAATTATATTATAATAATTAATAATTTAAAATATATCGAGAATATAATTTATATCCTCGTATGTCTTCTATGGGTGAGAAACGAGAATTTACATGGATAATCATCGATATAGATAGGAGAGTATTATTGGGTTCTCTTATTGAACAAAATTGAATGTGACTAATGATTGATAGGAACATTTATTGGGATCAATTTTAATAAAATTTGAACCCAGTCAGCATGATTAAATGGCTGGAAGATTTGTTGGGCATCGCTAGAAATTATCCTTTTGACATGTTTCTCGTTCATTGTATAATATGATAATAATAAGGTAAATTAAAGGCATTTGTGTTTGGTAATAAATACAAGAATCATCCATATTTGATCTTCCTACACGTACACCCCTTGGATGGTCAATGGAGGGTAGGTTTGGGTTGATGCTCGCCGAAATATTCACTTTTTTATTATTATTTGAACTCATAATTTAAAAATTGAAAACGAAAAATACTTAGCATCTAAGTAATTTGTTAATCCAACGTATGGAAAGATACTAGGGTGTCATTTTAAAGGTAAGTATGTGTGACTGAAATTTCTTGTCTTGATCTGCATGGACGCATGGTCTTCCCCACATCAGAACTGTGTATTGTCAATTCATCCACATGGCATATACATCAACAATTAAAATGTGTCATGATTGGTGTTCACCCATATCATCGCTTCGAGTTCGACAGGGAAAGCACCAATCAATCAAAGAGCTAAATTCATTGGGGTGCACATGTAGTATTCTTATGCCTGCTATGCAGTAATATGCTAGTAAAATACTTTAACATGCTATAGTAAGTGTTAAATATAATGAAGATTAATAATAGAATTTAGAAATTATATTGTATATTGTTTGTGATAAGTGAAGGTATTAAAAGTGAACAAATAATTAAACCTAAAATTATACGGAAGAAAATAGTTACTCAAATGTTAGGTATTGATGCAATATACTTGGCTAAAGTATGAGATAATAAAATAAAAATAAAAATCATATATGTGATAGTTATTGGTTGAGCATATGTTTTTAATTTTATTTTATTTGTTATGATTTGAGCTTAAATGTTTTACAAGAATTCACATAGTCGATCCTAACTTGTTTAAGATTTGGGCACAATTATTATTATTATATTTGTATATATACCATAAAATCTTGTGAATAATTAATGGTAATCATCTTTATTCGCATCACAAATAGCATGTTTTGTGTAATATGCAATTATATTATTGGTTGGGTTATGGCATGATATGAGTATCTTTCTAACGTACTAACTAGGGGGAGCCCCCAATATATGATCATATGGAATAATTTCTACTAGCATGTAAATCAAGTTCAGTAAATAATGAAGTTATGTTGTTGTCCACTTATCTTCAAAAGAATAAGTATGAATTCTCAACACAAATTTCACGCCTTCACAACCTTTTTACTATTGTAGATTAAGTTTGGATGGTTATTACCTACTTTATTGTATTTTTCTTTTAATGTAATATATATTTGTTTTAGTTATTATTTAAATTTTACCACGGCTTATTATTTAATTTATTGCTATGAAATGATGAAAGTGCTTTTTATTTTGTATAATATAATACAATAGTATATATAATGATGTGATATGTAATAGCCATCCACCAAGCAATTAATACAGGAAGTTCCATAATAAAAAAATATTTATGTGGTTTCATGTGGAGACTCGAGACGTCAAGCCAAGACAAGTAGATGTTGGATTAGATTTTCCATATCCACATGATTCATTTTAATTTTGTTTATTGTTCCTTTCAACATATCTCGCTTTTTCAATTCTTTTGTTCAAAGTGTGGTCATCAAAATAACAATACAGTAAGTAATGAGAGGTAAAGGAATAATATTTAGATGGCCAATTACACACCCTATTTACTGACCTAGCTCCGGAGAGATGAGACTTTCCGTATAAACAATACGCCCATCCTTGCTAATGTCATGGCAATCTAGAGGCCATATTTGATTGCTTAATCCAACAGATATTATCCTATATGCAAATCTGGACATTGTCCTCGAATCTAATTGAAAACATAGTAACACTTGATCATCTGAAGTCGGTATGACTATAAATTCCGGTGCTTGGTATAGTGAACAATTTCATCCAAGACTCATTAACACCATGGTCCTCTTCCATTACCCATAAATTAAACGCTTTGTCATCCTTATAATAAACACCAAGCATTCCCCTCAACTCTGATACACCCACATCAACTTCACCTCTGGCAATGGTATCTCTCTGTATACCTCAGATGAAATATTAAGTGAAACCACACACAACTTTGATAAGATACCAAGCCAATGAAATGCTCCATTTACAAATGGTAAAAATTCCCCACCAGACAACATAGAACAATCTGTCCTTTCATCAATAATTCTCCATGAACCTGAATTTCGTTTTTGCCATTCACAGCATGTCCATCCTAAAGATTTTATAGTCATAACTAACGAAGTCATAAGTCAATCCATAAGTAGCTGATTCATTCATCCCCTTCATCGATTTGAGCTAAGTCTTATTTTACACTTTTTTCCAAACTTTAATTTGATTATCAGGTTTACTTATATTACACATTCATGTTCTTTGTTTCATATTCTTTTCATTTTCTTTTTTTACTTTTTGAATTTGAAGAAAATAATATTAATTGTTACGTCACTTTAACTTGCTTGAAAATAATATTAATTGTTATGTCAGCTTAACTTGCTTCATTTATATTATACTATGTTGTTAGTTTAGTTAATTGAGTCTAATAAATTTTCGCTATTTAAAATTTTCTTTTATTTTGTAACTAACATCTCTCTTCACAAGTTTCATCTATTCAAGCAAAATAATATCTCGAATAAGGTAATACTTCTTTGTTATAGACAAGATCCTCTTTTCACTATTTTTCTTAATTTATTATTTAATTTTTTATAATTTAGTTTCAGAGATGTACTTTTGCATTAGAATTACATTATAATTAGAATTCAATTTTGATTTAGGACTATTCTATGTGGATAATAAATAAAAATTGACTATGAAATACTTTGTTAATAAAAGTATGTAATATAACAAATTTAAAAATAAAATTATATTGAAAACATTAAGCTACTCCATTTATATTTTGGAATCTTTTGTTACACTAAATTTTAGTCAATTAATTGTTTGATTTCTAACTATTCAACTCTAAATTATTACTTTACGTATTTAAAAATAATTAGCCTATCTAATTATAAGCAATTGAATTGATTTTTTTCATCTTTGCTCTATCACAATAGACTAAATTGTTGCATCAAATTAATAATATTTATTTACATGAATATTGTATTTGATTTTCTCATCTTTGTTGTATCACAATAGACTAAATTGTTGCATCAAATTAATAATATTTATTTACATGAATATTGTATTTGATTTTCTCATCTTTGTTGTATCACAATAGACTAAACTATTGCATCAAACTAAAAATATTTATTTAATTTTGTTTACATGAATATTATCTATATTTAATGACAAGCATTATTTATATATAATTTTTAAATTAACGTGGCTCATACGTGCAAAACACGTATACGAAATTAATTATTATTAAAATATGAATATAAATATTGATTGATCAAAATATTCACTAAAAGTTGATTTACTTATTTGCCTCTTTGAAGTTTTCTACCTCTAAAAAATCATTAATGAGTATAAATGTAATCTTGTGCTAGGTTTAACCAAAAAAACAAAAAAAGTAATCTTGTGCTAGGACTAAATAAAACATATTTTTATCAGGACAAATTGTATTTTAGGATACATATTATCCTATTAATTCTAGGAGCTTAACATTATATCTATTTCAAGTAAATTATGATTAGGGTTTATATTAAAAACATGAAAGACCTTTTATATATTTTAATTATTCTAATAGCTTTTAACATATATTTTTCTTTTACTATAAATTTTAGAACTTTTTTATTTATTTACTTAAGGAAAAACAAAAATTCACCAATATTAATTTTCTTTATATTTTTTTCTTGTCATATATTTTAGGATTACTTTTTTAAATACACACACAAAAAAAACTACTTATATTAATTTTTCTTACTATATATTTTAGGATTCCTTATTAATTTTCAAAAGGTACCAAACCGTTGGTGTTTCTTGTAATAAAAAAAATTGATATCGTAGATTCTTTTTCTGGTTATAACACGTTTACTGCTTAACCTTTTTTTGGGGGGGAAATTTCCGTTCCTTTTTAGATTATAACAAAGAAGTTTCTATTTCAAATCAGAGTCCAACATTTGAATCCTGTTTTATTTACTGTCATGGTTTTTTTATGGAAAATTTTCTGATTTTTTTTTTATTATTATTATTATAACAAGAGTCTCTACGTACTAGGAGTCCAAAACTAAATTCTTAAAAAAGGGGCTGGCATATTTTAGTTGAAGTATTCATCCATAAATATACGCGAAGTTTCTTTGAGGCTTGACTTGATAGGGGTTTTGTGAAATGTTTATACATGTTAATGGCCCCTGATAAGAAAAAGACTTCTTCGGCTGGCCAACGAGCAAACAAAATCTCTATAATCCATACTTTACCCGAAACAGTTGTACTTCAATAAACATACATTAGTCAAAAATATTCTCACTAATTGAATAAGAAGACTACTTTCAGGTGTTGGCTGTTTAAATATTCCAGCAATGGTGTGAAAGGCCGAACTTGTACTCCTATTAAATTCATGGGGTTTAGATTTCATGAAGAAGCTAGGAACATATGAATGGAAAATAGCATATTTAGGTCTTTATGAAGCAACAATATGCTTTGTTACAAGAGATTATGAAATGCTACCATTAGCTGAGTCAATGAACTTAGGATATTCTGTTTCTCTTTTTTGCATGGCAGGACAAAACTATTAATCTACAGAGTTGTATGAAAAAGGGATCTCAAGAAATATAAAAATCAATTTCTTGGTTGCCACTTACTTTGAGGAAAGAAATATAACAATCAATTTATCGGTTGTCAGTTACTTTTGAGGAGAATTGTCTACGGTAGCTAACTTAATGAAGGCAACGGGTGAAGCTGATGCATTAAAGATCATAAGAATCAAAAAAGAAATACAGATGTGGTCTATGCGAATTGAAAATTATGTTACCGATAGAGATCTAACTAACTAAAGTTGAAAGAAAATAATTCATAACAATTCATAAAGTTCTAATAACATCAAAAAGATAATAAACCAAAATTGACCGGCTTATGTCCTAAGTTGCGAGGACTCTTCACTTTCAATATGTATCCGTGTTGGCTTCTTAAAAAATGCACTACTTTTGAAGAATTTAACACGCACCCGCTGACACTTTTGAAGAGCCCGGGCAAACTCCTAATTTCTTCCCTTTCTCATATTTTACATCTAAAAGAAAAATTCGACCAAGTTTTGTAAGGAAACAATATTGTTTTGATTGCTGTTGAAAATATTTTCATGCATATATTATTGTTGGTTCCTAAGAATAATCCACACGTAAATTTTTTGATTACTTGGCAATCACTGCGTGATTCAATAATCCAAGCGTTTGTATATCACACATTTTGGCTACAGAGTTTGCGTGATTTTTTTTTATATCTAATTATTGGATAGTTAAAAGTGTCTACTTATACACTATAAAAATTCAGGGTTGAAGTTAAAATTTGAAGCCAAGTTTAAAATTCAATTTATGTATTATGCTCAAACAAGAATATCATAAAGATTAATACACACATAAGTTGAAGAAGATGTCACTGAAACACATACAATCTTACAATACGTCAGTTAGATAACAATGTGATGGTCAATTGAGATCTTTATACGTAAATACAGACTGTAATACAGACGCTAAAAGAGAAAAATGTCCTAGAAAGTCCTCGAGTATTTTCTGATCTCATACATTATCGATGAAATTGAAACAAGATCCTTGTTCAAGGTAGACCCACCATTTATCCTCTTTATACAATCTGAAAGCCTCGTATAATAGAGAAGAAGTTGAGTTAATGCAGCTCTTAGAATGTCCATACCACACAGGAAATTGCTGAAAGAGGTAATCACATCATTGTGCATTAGCTCAATGGCAGCTTTCCATCTGCTTGCAAAGTCTTTTACAATTGGCTCGACTTCAGCAATAGTTATAGGTCTTTCAGTGCTAGTACTTGGATCCTCAGCTGCAATAAGATAATAATCAGGGCATCTGAGAAGGTTTGAGATAAATTTATACGCATAGCATTAACACTTACACCCTCTCGTCTTTACAAACTTGATGAGATCGTTGAAATGCTCCAACAACAATTCTTCCTGCAATAACATCAAATGTCAGAATAAATCATTCAACTGAAGTTTATAATTGTTAAAAATGCTTGAATATTTGTACAATCAAGAAGAAGAGGCTTGAAAACTATTCAAGAGCTCTCCCACAGATGTTGATTTAACGTTGATTACAAATCCTACTTATTACATCAGCATTAAGAAAACTAATCTAGGAAAAGGCATCCATTATTTGAGATTGCATTGAATACCAAATATTTCTCTTGAAATCAAGCACTCACAGCAAATATAGATGCGCTCTGTGTTATTGGTTCGTTCTATTTCAAAGTTGATGTTTTCTTGAAGAACACAATGAATTTTATTTTCAACAGATCACCTAAGTCTACTCACCACGTAACCGACATGGACAGTCAAGCAATAACAGAAAAAGTGGGCTTGTTTTTTATCAGAGAAACATAATCATAATTAATTCAACATTCTCAGAATGCAAGAATTGAATCGTGCGCTCACCACGAATATGGCTGTGTTATTCTTTAGAAGCTCTTCAAAGTGCTGCTGGATTTTTCCACCATCTGGACCAGCTTCCTAGAAGCAAATGAAAGATTATTTGGCGTTTTATATTCTCTAGCATTAAATGTTAGTATAATTTAGAGTATAATTTAGACTTCAAACTTGTATAAAATCTGCTAACAATGGCGTCAAATTGCTTAGATAGGAAACAGTCAATATTGTTACACTTGCAGTTAATGGTTAAATTTCAGAGTAAAGTAATCGGTGTCCCTATCCAGATTTGCAATGTAACAGGAACAGGAAGCATGACTTCCATATCTCTTTTCACTTGACTGACAAGGTGTCCACGGAAATTGTCAAATAGACCCCCATTTTCCTTCATAATTCATCTTTCTTTCATTGGACATGAATCCAACAAGCATATGAGCATTACCAAAATAAATCCACAACAATGACTTTCACTTTTCATGATTCATTTATTGCTTATCAGAGAATAGAGAACTATAGCAATTTCTTACCTTCAGAACCGATATTATCATATCATAGTTGTTTATAAGGAATACTGTTTGCAACTTTTGTTTAGCGAACATTTGTGATAGCTTGACAAGCAAGTCATCAACAGCCATTCTGAGTCTTTCCAGGTTCAGTTCAAGCTACAAAAATTAGCAGCAAGTATTAAAGCCAGTCTGGTGCAAGTAAACCAGTAAGTAAAAAGTGGACCTTCATATTCTCCAACCTGGCCATCTTTGTATTCTACATTAAGGTGAATAAGGGAGGCAGAAAACTCCGCATAACGCCTTATGACATAATGCGGGTGAACATCATCTTCCCAGAGAGTCCTGATATTGGCATTTCGCAGGCTTTGGAGGTGCAAGTCAAATACCATCTTGAAACGTGGCCATAAAGCAATATTAACCTGCCAAGATTCATTAAGAAACAAATGGAAAGCAGTCCATCATAAAGGAAAGATAACTACAGGAAAACATTTTATTTTTATTTTATTTTGGTTCCAATGTCATCATGCTAAATTTACTAAAGACCTTAGGGGTTGTTTGGTTGGGAACAAGTAATCTCGGGATTAACCATCCCAGGATAAGTTATTCCGCCACGTATATGGGATAAGTTATCCCATCACTATGGTAAGAATGTGAGATAAATAAACTAAGGATTACCTAATACCTATAACCAAACGTAAGATAAAATAATCCTACATTTTATCCGGGGATTATTACACCGTATACCTCACACCAAACGACTCCTTAAGGAGCTGTGTTACATTTATATTAACCTTTGGTTGAACTTGCTATAAATATGAATCATAATTCCTTATTTCTTATTTTAAAATGGTCCACCTGAACATATTCTATTAACAAGCATATCCTAGCTATGCTTCTGCAACTGTCCCTTTTCCACATCACAGTAGCAACAAAAGGAGAAAAACATAAGGACATACATGATAAGGCAACAGGGGAATAAGTATCTGGTGAAATTAACAGCTGCCAAGTGCTTTAAGCTCACTTGTACACAAATAGCTCACATGCATGTGCAAAAGGTGGGAACATGGATATTTGCCATTGATTATGGTGATTTAGGTGGTAAAGTGAATTAGATGATACGTACCTTGTCTAAGTATGAATCCAAGCATGGAATTCGGCGCCTGGACATTACAAGCTGGCAAATAAAAGCAGTCCTTTGATAAGAAAAGATTCCAGCAATAATTAAGGGTCTTAACCAAACATTTGTCAAGTTCATAAACAAAATTTGGCATGCTATTGGACCATCACACATGATTCCTCAATGAATTCTCTAATAATTAAATACTTTTATAAGCTTTAAGAGATTAGAAAGAAATATATATTTAAAAAAAAAAAAAAAAGGAGAATATATGACATATACCATTTGCTTTTTATCTTTGAGATTTTCCCCAGTCGTGAAGCATTTTTACCTCAGTATGCTTCAATTATTATTATGTTTTCTTTTTCTTTTGAGCTAAAGACTAAAACTTCATTGAAATACTTTGAATTCCAATAATCAAATTTCTTTAGCAATACGTATGAGTATGACTAACTAGAATGAAGAAGATGACAAGTGCAACGGTGATATGAACTTAAATCTCAAGTGGATAAGATTGTTTTAACTTGAACAAATTTGAAGAATCTAATGTATTAGTTTAGTCATTTTAGCATTTCGAAGGGAATTTTGGATATCTTCTTGTCTATAGTTTAGAGTCTTGTAGAGTCTCCAGAATTTTGCAGCATGCAATACTTTAGACACCAAATAATGAAAAAACTAGAGCAAGTTTGACTTACTAAAAGCTGTCAATCAACTAGTAAAATCGACCAGTAATCCTTGCTTTTCGAAGTTGCTGCCAAACATTTACTAGAGTTATTAGAAAGATCTAGTTTCCCTACTATATTTTCTGCAAATTTTTCGCAAAACGATGGCATATGTATCTGTTGTGCTTAAGATGGATTTGAATTAACAAAATGTTGTAAAACCCAATCAGATTTCTTCTGTTCTTCTCCCCTACACCCTTTTTCTCCCATTTTTTGTTTTTTGTTGTTGTTGGATAACAGCCTCTCTACTTCTATGAGGTAGTGGTAAGGTCTGCGTACATTTTACCCTCCCCAGACCCCACTTGTGGGATTTCACTGGGTATGCTGTTGTTGTTGTTGTTGGATAACCGTGGTCAAGTGAACCTTGGATTTTAATACCAGCTGTGTTTACTTTATAAGGTAATACCAGAACAGAAGTTTAGGGGTATACCTGGTGCTGGTGTATGATGCGAATCATGAGCATTAAGCCAATTGCATCAAAACTATTAGGAAGAATTGTACCGAAATGCTCATCAATTACTGCAAACGGGCCTGATATCACACAAATGTTCATCATTAATCTCATTGAAAATCCAAGAATTTGCGTTATCCTATCAAAATTTGCATATTTCAGCATGTGTGAAGGAGCTTGAATGCTCTAGGCTGCCCTTTTTTACATTTCAGCATGGACTGTAGGTGTTTGAAAACTACAATAATACAGATTGGGAGAAGGAGATCTCTTCTAAATTTAACGAATTAAAGGCAACATGAGATTAGGTTGATAGTCCAGGGAACTGCATATACTTCTGTTAAGCAGGTTGATCTGGAGTTGTCAAGATACTTTTGAAATCTGATTTTATTTACCAATAAATACCTTAAGAAGCACAATCATGAATTTATCTGCAGCAAGGTACATAAGGAAATGTTTACTCTAACTCACTACTTTCCATACCAGCAAAAATATCATGAAACATGGTCTGTTCTCCAAAGAAATCATCACAGAAAAGGTACCTAATCAAACAAAAAGGAAAAAAGCACGTTGATATATATTTAACAAGGAAAGCCACCACTCTTGTCTTACAAATCAGGCATGGTATTCAAATAGAGAATATTGTAGAATACTCAGAAGAAGCAGTATCCATGAGCAGCTTGTGCAAACTCCTGAAAAGGACCTCATACGGATATCTTTTTGAGCTGGCTTCAGCAATATGCGGAATTAATGGAGGTTCATCAATCTCCTGAACACAGTGGAAAGATATAACATAAATAATTTCATCAAATCATCACAAACATTGCTACAGCATTTCTCATATCTCCTATGAATGGGACCAGATCAAGAGTTAATAGAAAATCGAGTAAGTATATAGTTGATTCTTGGAATAGATAATTCAACCACTTTTACTTGGAGTAGCATTTTTAGCGCTAACTGAGCATAAGTAGTGGTCTTTGTGCAACAAAAGAAAAGGCCTTGCTATAATGCGGTTATTTGAATTGTCACAACCTCTAGCAGATGGCTTCAAATTGATTCTAAAATAGCCTTAATTCACCAAGTAGTGCTCATTTCTCCCTTTTTTTAAGAATGGCTCCCATGGCTAATATATTGAAATCTGGTAGCTCCGGGTCTTTATGAAAATATATAGCAAGTTCTTAAAGTAATATGTTGCACATGTTCAATCGCCCTGATACTTGGACCAATAGATTGAAAATAGGTCAGTGAAGCAGGTATTAAATGATCTACCCGTACAGGTTCAGTTCAGGCTAAAGTTTGCATAGAAATGTGACATGGAATGAATCCAGATGCAACTCATACGGTTCTTAAAGCTACATTTGCCTTAGTTTCCATAGAACATTCCAAAGAGAAACTCCTCCTTAACAATCGTTACCTTCTCAGAAAAAAAAAAAAAGAAATTCCTCCTTAACAAGAAAAAGTATTACTTAAAAAATATGACATTTTTATAAGCAATTATTCTTTTAAAAAATGATAGTTTACAGAATAAAAAAAATGCAAGAAGCAAAGCAAGACAGAACACATGATTTTCAGCATTAGATAGGTTCCTTCAGTTTCACGTCATCCTTGAATACTTATGATTTAGAGAAAAGTGACTTCACCTTATCTCCATTAAGTATCTGCTATATAAGAGGTGCTAAGACCATACACATCTGAAGCTAGTTCTGCTGAATTAGTCAGTAATCAGTCAGATATTCATTCCACTCATCAAGCAACGCATCCTCCAAATGCACTAAATCAAAGTTATCTTCAAACTAAAAGGTAATTCTACCAGAGTGAAATTTACAGATATCTTTATACTTGAACAAGCCCTAACATTCAATGATGCACACAATTCGTAATCTCTGCACTCTGCATAATTACACAGAAACAATCTTTTTGGTCATAAGATCAAGGCTTAAAGAAAGAAGATGAAGACCTTGAGGATGTTTATCCTTTCTCCAAGAGCAAAAACTGCAGACCTGTTCTTCAATGGTTCTCTTCCTCTGGAAAAAAGACCTGTGCTTCTGGTATCAACACCTATCAGATCATTAGATGTTGCTATATCCAACTGAATCTTTTCTAAAGCTTGAATATAAGCGCGGAACTGTGCACTTAGAACCTGGGAAACAAATTTTCACTTTAGTATTCATGAAAGAGCAAAATCTCTTTTTTTGGAGACCGGTACTGTGATTGATAACATTCTTCTAGATCAAAAAAGAGAAGCTCCAATAGTAAATATAACAAAAAGCTACAGCAGCCCAGAGCTATGACGTGATTTAGGTTTGAGGCTTCCATGTTGGAGGTCTCAAATTCGAAACTCCTTGCCAGCGAAAGCAAGGGGTTTGCCTTCTGGGTCGAGCTTGTCGCACCGAACTTGCCTAGTGCAGGTTCTCTCTCCTATGTGGTTTGCGAGCTATTGCATAGGAACGGGAATTTACCCTGTGCACACCCAAAGGGTAGCGGGTGCAGGTTCCCCTTGTTATAAAAAAAAATTAAATTTTGAAGGATGGGCACCAAAGTAACAATCAAGTTAAGCACTCATGGACCTTAAGAATATATAATTCTCGTTTGAACTTGCACGTCAAGAGCTACTACATCGATCTCAATTAATTACACATCTAAGAACTCAAAATATTTACTATTGATCCATCAAACGTCTAAGCTAACAAAATTATCCAAAATGAATTAATAAGTAAAACTTAACCTTGTTCATTGTGTCAATATATGCAGCTCGAACCTCAAGATACACCTCCTTCGCATGCTCCTTGAGGAAGGAAAGGATATACCTGCGAAATAATTGCAAAAAAACCTTCAATTGCATGTTTGGATAAATCCAGGATATTGAAAGGTGAAAAGAAGTTCGAAAGAAACATTGAGGCTGATGATCATCATAATCTTATTTTATGGACCTCTTAAGAAGAACTCACCCTGCTTGGTATCATTTAAGTGGACCACAATAGCAAGACAAGGTATTGCCACCCAAAACACCAGGATAACACATAAATTTGGCATTACATTATTTTCTATTCTTAGAAAGCTTTTCACAAACCTGTTTATTTTAAAAAAGGAAAAACCTGTTTGTTTAAGTTTTTTCCCAAACAGCTTTTTCAAGTTCTTCAAAAGATATTCTGTGGAGAGTGACAATGAAGCAACTTTATTCTTCTTCTACACACAAAACGGTCATTAATTTTCAGTACTCAAAAAACTGCAACTCTTCACTAGGTATATTGTTGTAAAAAAACTGCAACTCTTCCACCATGTATACAAACAACAACAACAACATACCCAGTGAAATCCCACAAGTGGGGTCTGGGGAGGGTAGAATGTACGCAGACCTTACCACAACTCTTCCACCATGTATACAAACAACAACAACAACATACCCAGTGAAATCCCACAAGTGGGGTCTGGGGAGGGTAGAATGTACGCAGACCTTACCACAACTCTTCCACCATGTATAATTTTTGAATATATGTTCTTTTAACAGATGGCTAAGCAAAAGCAACAAAAGAAGTTTCTTAAAGTGCCAAAATTTCGTCAGCATTGTTATGTAAAAGATAAATTTGTTTAGAGATTCTCCAACACCCTAACAGCGGTCAAGAAAATAGTCACTAAACAAAACAGTACTTCAGTTAGGAGCACGAAAAACCAGGGACACATACCTTGCCCACTAAAAACCAGTGACACATGTACCTTGCCCCAAGCAGTGTCAAAGTGCCAAAATTTCGTCAGCATTGTTATGTAAAAGATAAATTTGTTTAGAGATTCTCCAACACCCTAACAGCAGTCAAGAAAATAGTCGCTAAACAAAACAGTACTTCAGTTAGGAGCACTAAAAACCAGGGACACATACCTTGCCCACTAAAAACCAGTGACACATGTACCTTGCCCCAAGCAGTGTCACTGGACAATCGCTTGGTCGAAAAATTTACTAGATAATAAATGTTGGGTATAAATATGAAAAATGACACCACTAGTTATTATAAGGATTTATTAATTTGTTCACTTCTTCAAATGTTGAAACCGCTTAAAAAACTCTTGTGTACACCACAGCTAAAAACCAATCAAAAAATGTTGCTATCTACGAATGTTTAGCGGGATAATTTATATCAATGGTTCTTCTTGGACGCTGTCATTAAGGTAAATGATAAAGGAAATACGTTGTGAACAAAAAAATTAGCTAGTCATCAGTAGTCAGGAAGAGAGGAATGAGAAATACTGTAGACTCCCTCCATTTCAAATTGTTTGTCTTACTTTCCTTTTTAGTCCATTTCAAAGAGAATGTCTCTTCCCTTTTTTGGTAACTCTTTCTCCAACTTTCCACGTTACATGTTGAAGACTACAAGATTCAAGGGCATTTTGGTACACTCCACATATCTTTAATTTGAGACACAAGATTCAAAAGTCTTCTTTACTTTCTTAAACTTAGCGCCAAGTCAAACCCAAACAAACAACTTGAAACAGAGGGATATGATAGAAACCAAAAGAAGATGCAACTCACTTATATTTTAGGAGGACACTCTGCTGAAGGATCTGGATATTAGTTTTAGGTTTCCTTAAAGCGTATAGCTTCTGAACCATGAAATCAAACACCTAGAAGAGGAACAAGAAAGTGGATTAGATGTGAAAAAAAGACTTCTTACTTATCTAAGACTCTTCTTATTGGTGAACCAATTACAAGTCAAACCCCCAAAGGAAAAGCACATGCACTAAGTAAAAATATTAATAAGACATCATTTATCACCTTATGAGGGCACAACATTGTCGTGGAGTGGAGAGTGCATTAAAAAGAACAGTGTGAATTCAATGCATGTTTATTTCCATTTTCAAGTTACGAAATGTAAAGTGTTTGAGAGACTGAGCCAGACAAAGGGCTTCACATAGACAGAAGGCAGCATTGAAAATTACATGCAACTAAGGCTGGTGCAAATTCACAATACGAAGCAAAAATGTTTAAAATTTTGATATTATAATAATAATAATAATAATAATAACAACAACAACCTGCATAATTGTAATCCATTGAACAGCGAAAGAAAGATACTCCGAATATAATGGCGAAATGTTTCAAATCTTGATAAAAATTAGAAATCTGTAGTTAGACTGGGAGAATACTCATTGAACAGTAAAAGAAGGATGATTATAAAAGAAGGTGACAAGAAAACTGAAAGCAAATATATTACTCAGACAATCGAGAGCATCTCCAGATAAGAATAAGTGTTACAGAACGGAGCATATTAAATGATAGATAAGGATGCAGATTGGAAAGAATCCAGGAAACATGGAGAAATTTTAGCGAAGAAAAAATGTTTATAGGGTGAGGTCCAGCAAGGACACAAATCTTGAGCAAGAGCAGGATGTGAAGCAAACAGATGAGAACTAAGGATGTTATTGCTACCGAGATTGGCTTAGTTGCTTACCTGGATGTATCTTATTATCAACATTTTTCTCCTTGTATAATCTTTTGGGTACTGAGATAATACCTTATTTTTTTTTATAACAAGGGGAACCCACAACCGCTACCTTTTGGGTGCGCATAAGGTAATACCCTATTTTTTATGAGTGATAATACAGTTTTCACTTTTTGTACAGCTTATATTCTTGGTTTACTGGTTGAATTGGCTGTCACTGTAACCTTGCACACCTTTTTTTTAATTGAAAAAAAAATGGATTTCTCGATTGGAGTGACATCCTTGCGCAGGGGACACGCTAATCTTCTCATATTGTACCAATTTTATTCGATGTTTCCGAAGGAACTAGCCTTGCACTCCGGATAAAATATTTTGGACACTCAGCATACACTAGACTACGTGGCATAAACATACCTTGGAGACCGCTTTCTGCCGAAGTTTTTCTAGCTCAGGCTGCACATCTTTCAGAGCTTTTGATGTTTTAACTGTGGGGTCTGCATCTGCACACTTCAGCTTTTTACTCAAAATCTCAAGGGTCCTCATGTACTCCTCATTAACCTATAAACATTGGATTTAATGTTGCGTGGCAGGTTAGAAGCCATTAGAGAACAAGGCTTTCAAATATACAATTTTTGAAGATTAAACATCTGACAGAATGATATAAAACAGAGAAAGAAAAAGATCTAATGTGTTATATTTTCCAGGGTTCAGAAGAGTGTTTATTTTTTGAGAAGGAAGACCTGATGATTAACTAGAAGAAACTTTCCAAACAAAGCCCATAATCAAATGTAGCAATGTAATACCAGCAAAGCCAAGACCATAAGAGGAGGGAAAAACAAAAGAAGAAATGAGAAAGTTTTTCCAGTGTTAACAGTCAACTACCAGAAAGAACAGTGATTTATTATAGACCCGTATGCCAGGAGGGAGAAATGAAAAGAAGCGAGAAAGTACCGCATTAACAGTCTACAAAGACAACAACCAAGAAGATGACTATTCTATTGTAATTTGATAAATTTTTTAGCAGTGCCATGTAAACCTTAAAAGTTAAATCAATAATCACTTGGAAGAAAAGAATAAACCAAGCTACTACAGAGTCAATTGCCCCAACATGTCACATCATTGTCCTCAAAATGATATGAAAGACCATGTCCCATTCACCCTCTTCGTCCCCTACTTGAACTTCAAATTTGCCATCTTCCCTCATTGTTATTCTTCTTGGAATAGCTACAGGATACAATGTAAGAATAAATACGAGGAACAAACAAAGCAAGGAGCCAAAAGCACCTCTTCATCAACAATTATGTCTATCATCCTTGGAGGCACAATAATATCTTCAACAAACTTTGCCAGCTTCGACTCTGCCACCTGCAAAATAACATAACCATTTAGCGAGTACACTACAGACATCAGAAAGTATCTTCCTAGATCAAACACCAAAACTCAAGTACAGTTGTCATATCAAGTATACTAGACCCACACCACAACTAATTTGTGCTAACATCCATCTAATAAGTCTAAGAAGAGGTATATCATGAAAAAATATAAAGAAGAAGTTAAGTGTCTACGAGATTAAATAGGAATACTTTTTGATAAGTGTTAAAACATTTTATTGAAACTGCCAACAACACTACGGCTGTGCTGAAGAAGCTTTACAAACAGTGCAAGGCACCGATCAGATCAATGATATCATTCATATCATGTACAAAAGAAAGTCTGCACCAAAAGGCTAAGAAAAAGATGGTTCTATTCTTAAGACTGACATTAAATTGAAATTCCCAGTAACTATTGCATAACTGTGAACAGCTAATTAGGTGAGTCTTTCAGAAGTTCATGAAATCAAATCTAGATCAGATAAACACAGGAAATGGTACTCCACAAATTTGAAAGGACACATGCTCTGATCCAATCACGTAACAGTAGCCACACCTATGAAGATGACCAACAACAATAACAACAACAACATACCCAATGGACCTACGAAGATGACCAACAACAGCAAAATGAATATGCTTTCTTCTATCATTGTCCTTAATCTATGCACCTCCAGGTGGCAATGATCATTGTCAAAATGTACTATAAGAGATAAGAGTTCTGTTAATTGGATAAAGGTAATCTACCAAGAGGTTTTTCTGTTTCCTTGGTGGAGATGAGATTTAGACAGACTTTTCAACTCCAAACAGCTGAAAGGACATTAAACCAAGGACTAACTAAGGATGATTTCTTTACTCTGGCATTACTACTTTAGCACATAAATACTGTAGCTTTTAATATACTGAAACACAATTATTAGTCATTAAAGCTTTCAGCAAAATTGATAGGATTTTCCTGTAAAATCCAGTCAACTCGGCAAGAAGATAAGTGGAACTTAACAAACCGCATTTCAATGGTTTGGAAAAATTGAACATACCAGATGTATACAATAAGTAGCAAAGCCTACATTATTTGACAAAGTAATAATTTATTAACGTTTGGGCAAGAAAGATAATATACAAGTATACCAAAGAAGTAGAAAACCCACATAAATGTGATTTTCTATGAATGACACCAAACATCTCTACGTACAGGAACCTCATGGGTGCACCGAAAGGAAATAAGCAACAGAAGGCTACTCCTCAACTTTACAAAATTCATCTCTATGGCTTCAAAAGCTCTCATTATTTTTTCTCCAAACCATCCACGCCTATTATTTGATAGAAATGTGATTCTCCACAAAGATACCCAATGATCCTATAACACCTTGAAAATTTCTAAGCTAAGATCC
>DF359565.1:33934-73823 GCA_000787875.1 Solanum virginianum
CGCCTTATTCGGAGTTTGGAGCAAAAAGTTATGAACATTTTACTGAAGTATGCCTGGGCAGCACAATTCGGCGACTTGACGAATGAGTCCGCCAATCGGACCCAAAAACCTCCAAAAGTTGTAATTCTAGGCAATCTAAAGGCCGAAGAAACTCATTAAAAGATCGTTTTTTTCAATTTAGATGATTTTATTACTTTCCTAGAGGGATATTTTTGACCTTTTACTCTCAATTCCCCATTCACGCACAACCCTCAGATACATCAAATTCTCACATTCTAAATTCTCCCAAGGAAGAAGCTAGGGTTCTTCATTTTCAAGCTTCAGTCCAAGGTGCTAAGTGAGTACTTTCTTTTCAAGTATATAAGGCTATCTAAAACATGGATTAAGTTCTTTCATGTGCACCATAGATATGATTGATTGAGTTGTGAATGATTTGAACCTTCCATGAATATTTTCTTGAGATTTTCCCTAAATCCTAGAATTTTCTTACATGTCATTAAATGATTGATAGTTCTCATGAGTTACTTTCTTGAACAAATGAATTGCATCTTTTACTAAATAAACCCTTAGCTATAGTGTCACTTAAACTTGAATCTCTAGATGCATTGATTAGGACTAGACACATGAATTGTGGAATCTATGAATGTGAATGGTATTGAATATGAATGTAACATTAATGAGACTAGAATGCCCTTTTTGTGTATTCATAACTTGAACCCAAATGATTGAATGGAACTAAATGTTGTCGTAAATGCATATTTGAACTACACTTGAAACAATGTGATTGGGATTGATTGACTAGATTGATTGGTTGAAAGGTTTGATTATGATAGAACTGATGAACTGACAAGAGCCTACATAAGCCTCGTTGATTTGATAGATGGAACTGATTAGATAGAGCCTTATGAGCATTGAGTCTTGGGATGAGTATCGAGCACCGAATTAAGTGAAGTAACAACTTGAAATCAATAACTACTTAGCCAAACGTAAACCATCAATCGGATGAATTCCTTTTATATTGTCCCTTAGGTGCACTTGATTGATTGGCCTAGATCCATAATTGGTTGATTCATCCTTTACCCTAGCAAAGTATTGGACGGTTGTGGCAATAGCAACGAGCTTGTTATACGATCACTGGCTCATAAGTCATTATTGTCGGATAAGAGAAACTCCTAGAAGGGTCTTGATAGTACTCTAATCATTGGATTGCATATGATTGGTGTCTGTCTAAACCTTATTTTTGCTTTAGACTTTATCGCATTCTGATTGAGTTCTTTATCTTTCTGATTTGAGTATCTGAGCTACTGTTGTTTTATCTTGATACATGTTTCATTCTACCATTTTACATGCTCGTATATTCCACGTACTGACGTTCATTTGAGCTTGCATTTTTTTATGATACAGAGATAGATACTAGAGATCATCAACAGGCAATTCATTGAGGATCTTATCTACATTCACCTTATTAATGAGTCCTCATTCGGAGGATATCATTTTAGGGACTTTGAGTTAGTATTTTATTTTGATTTGAGGTAGCCATGAACTTGTCATTAGCACCATCTAGATAGTAATGATAGAGGCTTCATAGACTAGACAGTGATTGACTGAACGTTAAGATCTCTATCTCTTGATTTGTTCATTTCAGATTATTCTCTTGATGTTGAATTGGAGTTACATTGTTGGCCTTTGGCCCTTATCCTTTGAGTTAGATTTGTTGAGTTATATTACTTATGTTACTGACTACTTGCAGTTGAATGAGCCTTCTGTTGTTGATTGGACTAGTGATCAGGCACAGTAGTTCGCTTGAGAACCAAAAATGGTTTCTGACTGTCGGCCACATCTAGGGTACCCTCCCGGGGCATGATAGATCTACACCTATTGGAATATTACATAAGCTCCAGAAGTGTATCAAAACAAAATATATTCCTCTAATTTTTGTATAGAAGTTTTCAGTTCCTTCAAATGCTTTTCAATTCCTTTTTTCCCATATTGTCTACGTTAGTGAAAGAGGCCACCATCCATGACTGATTACTCAGAAAGTCTTCTATAGACAGTAACGTAAAAACTAAGATAGCCAGAAACGTATAAAATAAATAAAATGGTCAATAACACACCTTCGAACCAAATAATAACCTCTTCACATATGAAAATACATTTAGTATAGTTTATCAATTGAGACTAATCATGTATCTATTATTGATGTGCTAGATTCATTATAGGCATAGGATCTGAATTTACTTGTAAATATGGCCTAGTACAGCCCATGTACTGATCTGTTCCTATCAATACATACAAAGTTACCAGTTTCAAAAATTGAGACTGATAATTTCACATATTAACATTAAAATACATTCCAAGAATAGCCGTCAGTATCAACATTGCTTCAGAATTAGAAGGTAGCATATAATCTACACATGAAACTTACATGAAACCAAATAAAGGAAGCCCGAGATTAAACTATAACAGTAAAGAAGGCCCATCCACTAACTATAATACCTTGCGATTCTTCAGCCTCAGTCCCATATCCATAGACTTCTCTTGGAGAATTTTGATATCTGAACTTATAGAACCTATCTCTACCTGGCAGATAAAACAGTGAATATCAAGTTTTAATGACAAAAGATACAGGCAAGTTTACTTTTAGGATGGTATGCAGTTTTTCTTTAATTTCTTCCATTTTCTTCTTTGAATGGTGAGGGAAGACACAGATAGAGAAATCCTGATAGTGATTTTGCCCCAAAATAAAACCAACAATAATACTAATGGTAACAAGTCAACGTGCTTTTACCACTTATCAATCATATCATCTCCAGAACAAAGAAAGTTAGAACCCTCAATTATTTAGCTGATTTTCTTAAGCAGGAAAAATTTGTCCTCCAGTTTAACATGAAATTGATGGAAAGTACCTGAAATCCACTGAGAAGAGTCTCCATTTGGGATAGAATCATGTCGCAATCACGAATTTGATCATGAAGTGAGACGAGATTATCACTTTCCTTTATGTAATCCTGTTGATTTGATAAAAGAGCACATATCATTATAATGTCATTATAACCAAATTTACAAGGCACTCCCCCAAAGAAACTAGCACACAAGTATGAAATAATTGTATCAATTACACCAAAGTTCATTAGGCTTCAAATGAGTTTGTGTTGTGACAACTACATTTATTAAGTCTATATCTGAAAACAAACATGAAGGTTGACCAAGGATAAAGAGAAAACTGTAAACTACAGCGCAAGGGTATTTAGAAGCTTGACGAAATCGGAAATGATTCACCGCTGATCACAGACCAACACCAAAGAAGAAATATTTGTAAATTTCTGAGGCACATGAAAAATGAGTGGACATACCATACTTTATGTGTCCCAATTTGAATTATACATACAACTTGAGTATTTTTAGTGCAGGTCAAGAGAAAAAGTTGACCATGCAAGGTAGACGAAGGCACTAAGTGGAGAAAACAATTACAGGAGAGTAAAGAAGAAATAAGACAATATGGCTCTCGAACCTAGAAGCATTGAAAGAAAAACTGAGCACGGAAAGAAATAAGAGAGCATTCAAGAGGATAGAGAATGACCACGTACATTTGAAGAACAGACTATCTTTTATGCACACCGTGAGGTTCCAATTCATATAGAAGACAGGGAGTCTTTCATGGAGAATCACATTTTGTTGTAAATTCGCTACTATTTGGTGTACTGCTTGCTTGCATACAGGATTATTTTCTGTTATGAATAAATTATTTATCTAATAAAAAAGAATCACGAAAGAGAGTATGTCAAAGAAGAAAATAATGGAGAAGGCAATTGCACAGGGGAATGGGAAAAGCTGGCAAGCTAAAGAGATTAATTGGAGACTAAGGTCCAAATGCTTATGGATTCAACATGGAGACGAGCAAGGTTCTTTTTAGAAAATTATCAAGGCAAAAAAGAAAAAGGTAAATACTGCTGATAAACGGTGGTGGAAGGGAACATGCTAGAAGAGCAGATTTATTGATCCATTACGCGGTTAAACATGAAAGCCCTTGTACTTGTAAAGACTTTTGTTATTAGCAAACACTGGGTACCAAGTTGAATGAAATATCTTACATTTCTTTTAAAAGTTGAAAAATAAACTAAGATACAGAAAGCAAAATGCATGATAAACCTAAGTATCCGAACTGGAACAACTCAAAATCCCAAGTTACAAATACAGACAAAACAGTGTTAATGTACAAGCACAACAGACCTGGATAGAATCCAATTCAACTTGCCGCAAATTATTTTCAACGCCTTTAGTGTATTCCCGCAACGTTGTACCTTTAGAAAGTATGTTTGCAACAACCTTTGCATAAAATAAGGCAAATACAGACCCAATATCAGTGTCCCCAAACCTATCCTCTCAAAGGGGATAAAAACTGGACTAAACTGTAACAAATATTGAGCTTTAATCGGAAATAGATTCAGCTGTTACTACGAAGGAAGAGACATAAATGTATGCTATTCTTACATCATCAGCTTGACATTCCTGTAACTCTTCCTCGAGTCCCTCGAGGGATATATCATCACTGGAAAGAAAGAAGATGAATGTCCTAAATTTCATCATATATAGAGGATCGAGAATGAAGACTAACAAGCATGAATAGCAAAACTAGTCCACGAAATGAAACTAAACCTGGCAGTTTCATCATCAACATTCAAATCGCCAACGACGGATCCCAAATCCAATAAGGGTTTCTGCCCATTATCAGCATTCGCCGAAATTCTCAGATGCAAGGCAACACAAGGATATGAAAATGTGCACAAACTAAAGAGAAATTTCGGGAAAACGAGAGAAAAAACTATTTACCGATGAGTTGCCAGCCACCTCCACCATAGCAACTTCAGCAAACCAACAACTATCTACTGATCTACTGAGTACAGCTATCTAAGAGTAAAGCCAGATCAAACATTTCTATCTTCCGAACCAAACCACAAAAAAAGGAGTTTCTCTGAAACCCGCTTTGTGATGATGTTCTGGAAATGATCTAGGAGGTCTTCAGAGTTTAATGACTGTGTTCCAACTCCTTTATGGCCAGGAAAGGGCACAAGCTTTCCTGCATGCAGTACAAATACATTGAATATTACACGGATGATTTCGTCAACAAGACCACTTTTTATAAGGAACACAGGTGATTTTGTCTAAAACACACTGGAATACAGTTAAGCAATTCAGGGTAATTTTATTATTATTATGAATTTTTTATTATTATTGTTATTGTGTAAACATAGTTTTGTACTAAAATGGATCTGTATTATATATGTACATTCAACTATCCAAAATAACTAAGCGAGTTCAGATTGGATAGTTAATATATTTTCAATTGAAAACGTATAGCAATTTGAATATGGAACTTCGCAGAGAGATTATTTGGTGCTCTCTAACAAAAATATCTTGGGTATAAAATGCTTTTTATTATTCTTATGGCGTTAAATATTACTGATTTAAGTAGAAAACTAGTACACATTTTAACATCAAAAGTGCATTAGTTATGGAGGGAGATGTCAAGGGGTTGCTAATTAGGTGATCCAAGTCATCCAACAAGTTCGAGATAAGTTACATTCAACTTATGCAAAATAATTAAGCAAGTGCAAAATGGATAGTTAATATATTTTAAAATTGAAAACGTATAGCAATTTGAATATGGAACTTTGCAGCGAGGGATTATTTGGTTATTTGCTTCTATGTAACGAAAACATCTTAGCTGTTATGCATTTTCTTAATCTTATGGGGTTAATATTACTGATTAACTGGAAAACTACTACACATTTTATGATTAAAAGTTGCACTAGTCATGGAGAGGGAGATGTCAAGGAGTTGCAAATTCGATGATCCAATGAGTATTGATTTACAAAGTCACCAAAATCATTGAACATTCATTAGAGAAGCATATACAAACCAAATAAAAAGTCTAACAAATTCAAGATCTCATATCTAAATTATTGATTAAATATACAGCACTAAGACCCTATCAATATTCTTCTTTTTTTTTTTGGCCGAGTGTTTGGGAAGTCAAAAGCACTTTCTTTTGGAAATCTAAAGTGTGTGGCAACAAAGGAAAAACGTTCGTGAGAACAACAGAAGCAGTTTTTCCTCTAGGGAATTTTTTTTTTTTTTTTAAGAATAGGTAACAATTTGTACATAAACAAAAGCTCAGCACCAAAGGGTCAGAGAGGTAATTACAGTTTCACTAGGGGAGAGAAGTTAAGCTACATTAAAAGAAGAAAAAATTATTATTATTAAGTGCACGCACTAGTATCTTATACAACTCCTTGAGATATAACATTCTAGAAAGCACTAAGCCCAGCGGTTAGTAATTGATTGAGGCCAATAACCTTGAAGCTCTTTCCCTAGTTTCACTGGGAATGGCAGATCATGGAGGAATGATACAATGCATTAAGAAAGTATCAGTAGGGGGCAAAAATAGCACATGCGCCACACTGCCCAGGACAAACACCGTTTGATCACGAGGTTCAACATGTCTCTGCCTCCAAATGACCAACTCCTGATACGAGCGGCCTAATACGAGCGCATGAACAATTGAATTAAGGAGGGGTATTAGACAAGATATGACACATCTTTAGCTGACCGAGGACATGACCCTAAATAGGAGAGCATGGAGGTGGAAGATTAGCGCAGAAGGCTATTAGGCAATTGAGAGATTTCCCTCTCTTTGAGGAGAGAGCATGAATCTAGCTTAGAACACCTTATTTGCTTCCTCTTCTCCTTATCATATTATCATTACTACTCTTTTATTATCTTATTCTCCAATTTTAATTACTATTGTTATTTCTTTTACTTTGATTATGTTTCGTTTGTTGTCATTACTTTTCTTCCATTAGTTATTTTCATCACATCTTCTTCACTCTTGTATTTCTCAAACCTATTTCAAAAATCACTTTTTTGAGCCACGGGTCTTTCGGAAACCATATCTCTACCCCACAAAGGCAGGAGTAAGGTCTGCTTACACCCACCCTCCCCAAACCCCATTTGTGGGATCTCACTGAGTATGTTGTTGTTGACGATGATACACACAACCTTTCTCAGACCTCCTATAATCTGGGTGTGTGTGTGAACAGCGTTCCCTGACGTAGACTTCCATGCATCCAACCCATGGTAAACTCATTTAATCGATGATTGCATCATAGAGACAGAATTGAGAGTCTCACGGACTCCTCAACCACCCACGCATTAGTTGGGCTGCATATATGCACGGCAATTGTCAATTAGAAACCCACTTCTTCACAATGGAGATTCCAATTGGTTTTGGCCTCCAAAAGACCTCAGTCCTATAAATAGAAGAGCTCTCAAACGAACAACAGAATTAAGTTAAGACCTACCCACTCTCACAAGAAAATCAGACTTCATCATTGTACCTCTGTATTTTCTGTCATTGCTTTTATACCTGAAATTAGTTTGATCCTAAGATATTCAAATGAAGCCTTGTAAGGTCGTGGATAGGAGTAATAACATGATATGATTTACTTGTCTTTGTTTTTTGTCACTTTGATTACTTTACGTATTATAGGGACTTCTCCCTCTACGATACCTCTCTTGAATATCGAACATTTCAAAGCACTCACTGCCTTTAATACAAACAAGCATAACCCATTAAGCATAAGAAAACAAACCCTTTAATCATTTAAAATAATGGCGAAGGAAAAGCAGAAGTCTCGTTAGTAGTAATGTCGAAGATATGCATTTCAAAACAAACAGATCATAATCGATCCACAGTATACAACAACATCAAAACCAGAAGACGCTACTGTAGAAAGCTAGACGTAGATCATTCAACGGGAAAGTAATAGAAGAAAGCTACCTGATAGCGGTGAAGAGCCAAGAAGAGATCTGGAATTTTGAGATTGGGATTTAATTCTCACTTGAATAGGAGAAAGAAAGAAGTGGTGATTTAGGCCAAAAAAAAAATATTATTAATTAAAAGAAATGGAAAGAAATAATGTGGAGGGACAACATAGTGAAATCACATTATCCTCCTAAGCCTTACCGTCGTGAAAATCAAATTATTTGCAAATATCCTAATATTATTTAGATTAAATCAAATCGACTCCGAGTAAACAGGAATAATGTAAGATTCCCTCTGGTCCATATTAACTGGATCATTAGAGATAAGAGTGAATGAAATCAAACTGTAAATTGAGTCGATCTGAGAAAAATAAATATTCAATTAATAATTTGACTTGACTTGATTTGATATTAATTCAACTATATTTGGGTTGGATTAATTTTAACTTGTTACTCAACCTATTCCAAAGAGAGAAGGTTTTAAATATCTTGGATTTATCTTCCAAAGTAGTGACGATATCGACAATGATATTTCATATTGTATTGGGGTAGCATGAACAAAATGGAGGTTTGTTTCTAGAATATTGTGTGATAAAAAGACACCACCTAAGCTTAAAGGCAAGTTTTAGTTAGACAATTTTTACTATATGGGGTAGATTATTGGCCAATTAAAAGTTCACATGTTCAGAAGAGGCAGGTTACGGAGATGAGAATATTGAGATGGATGTGTGGACATATCATAAGTAATAGGATTAGGAATAAGATCATCCATGAGAAGTCAGAGGTGACCCCTGTGGCTGACAAGATGAGGGAAGTGAGAATACGTTGGTTTTGACATGTGCAGAGAAGGAGTGTCGATACTTCTGTTAGGAGGTGCGAAATTTGGATTTAGGGGTTGTGCAGAGGGGTATAGGTGGACTAGAGAAATATTGGGGGGAAATGATCATCTCACCGAGGACATAACTTGAGATAGAAAAAAATGAAGGTCGCATGTTAGGGTAGAGGGCTAATAGACCAGTAGGGATAGGTCGGTTAGTAATTGATTGAGGCCTAGGGATAGGTCGATATATGATATTGTGATATAGTAGATTACTAGGAGTAGTGATGTCTTTACATCTCATGTTGAAATTATTAGTTCTATACAAACTATCATTAGTTTTTCATTATTAGTAATTCTCTTTTTTCTGTTCTTTTTTTCCCCCTTTTTCCATATCTGGTATCTTATACTTAAGAGACTTAATTCTTTTAGACGAGAGTTTTTCGAAAATAGCCTCTATCTTTACAAAATAGTGATAAGGTTCGCGTTCATTTTATCCTCGCCAAACTCCATTTATGAAATTTCACTGAATATGTTGTTTTTGTTGTTTTCTTTCATACTAATATTCTTTCTTTTTCTTTCTATTTTTCTCTCTTATTGTGTGTTTTACTCTTTTTATGTGAGTGAATTGCCTATTTTTCTTTTTACTTTCGTTTTCTTTCTTTTTTTGCGTCTCTTTCTTTTTTTTTTACCATTTATTTATCTAAATATATACCTTCTCCATTATTGTTATTATTATTATTATTATTATTATTATTATTGAAGCTCATTAGTGGAGGACCGGAGGTATAGTGTAAAAATTATGAGCAATTAATGCATTTTCAGGAAAGAGTAGTAGTTAGGTTGCTATTTTTGAAATTGTTAGAAAGAATTAAAACAAAAACAACTCAATTTTATTATTATGCTAATTTACTTTATTGTAGAACATCATTAGCTTATATGCTTAATTAGTATTTCTCACCTTTGTTTTTGGTTTAAGAGATAATATTTATGCTTTTATGAAAAATTTGTTACATGAAATCAAGAAAAATGAAATATCATAATTTTTAGAGAAGTCAAAGAAAATTGATGATAAAATGATATAATAAATGTATCAAAAATTTAATTAGGATAAAGGGGGGAGTTTAATTATTATTCAAAGTAGAAAAAATAATTTAATTCTTAAAGCAAAACTGGAGGATGAAAATGATTTTCACATTCTAACACTTCAGGTTTTCCATGATGTAAAGTGGTAGCTACCACTTTGGCAGGTTTCATGTTAACACTAATGCTTCAAATACACATAGATACAAGTCTCATAATTTTTTTTTTAAAAAAAGAACGATTAAGTAGACATAATTAAGTTTAAATCCAAGAGATAGTTCTAACAATTTATAAATGATAATTATATTAATGAAAGGAAAAAATTACAACAAGAGTAGAAATTTTAATATTCAAAGATCTAAGAGATGGTTATAACACTTTATAAATGAAAATTATGTTAATGAAAGAAAAAAGTGGTAGGACTTTCTAAAAATTCCCACAAGTTAAGAGGCCTGTGTATACGTAGAGAAACATCAGGGTCTTCTTCGCAACTAAAAATATCTTTATAAAATACATACCCCTGGCAATAATTCACGACGAGGGAAAATGGCGGGAAAAGAGGACAGCAGCAAAAACACGGGACCGAGTTCGAAATCGGAGAAAATGGAGGACGAAAAATCGGAAGTATCATGGAGGAAAGAAGTTGACACGAACATCAAGAGGCTTCACTCTATGTTATTTGGAGCAGAAGTAGCTCTCAAAAGGAAGGATTTCAGTTCCGCAACAGTACTTGGACTAGGACTCATCGGCTTCCTCGATTCCCATTCTCATTCAGAGGTCGACGAGGCCTTCATTCGTCCTATTCGTCGTGAAGCCCTGTCAAATTTTGATTCTGCTCGACGCTCCCTCATTACTGAATCCGATCGGTACACTTTGTTTCTAATTTAAGGAGATGAGAATATTAAACTTTGTTTCTAATTTAATTATGCAAAATGCAACTTATGTTTCCGTAATTTCTATAAATGCTGGTTAAAAGATATTCACAAATTGATGTCCGAATTACAATGATGAATTAGATGCGCCGAATTTCGTACCTCCGTCATTCATTTGGGCGGACTGCAGTATTTGTATTATATAGGCTAGATGTTTTCCTTCACTCTAAGCTACTTTGAGAATATCGACTAAAATGAATGCTTCAATTCGGAAGCTTATTTCTGACTTCAAAAAGTATTTTGCTCTATTTGGCTTTTTGATGCAATTTAGTTCTCATCTCAGGCGTGTATGTCCTTTTAGAGATTTTAGAAAATCTGCTTCAGGCATATCTGTTTCTTTTGAGCTAACTTTAATCTATTTTTCTGTTAGCCTTGCAAAAAATTTTGAAATAACAGTGCGGTTTAGTAAAATTTAGGAGAAAACACGAACAATGATGTGATCTATTTTTCCTGTTAATCTAGTTTTCTGTTAGTCTTGCAAAAACTTTTGAAATATCAACACGGTTTAGTAAAATGAGGCAAAAACATGAAGAATGATTTTATTTTATGTTTTCTTTTAATTGAATTTTTTGTTAGCCTTGGAAAAACTTTAGAAATATCAGCAAGGTTCAGTAAAATTGAGGCGAAAAATGAAGAATGACATCATTTTATTTTTCCTTTTGATAGAATTTTCTGCTAGACTTGCAAAAACTTTTGAAAAATATCAGCGTGGTTTAGTAAAATTGAGGAGAAAACATCAAGAATGCCGTGATACTTTTTTCCCTTTATTCTCTTCCATTTTAAAAGTCATCCTTTGTCAAATGAACCAACAGTAAATTGATTCATCATTCTAAATAAAGAGTTAACTGAAGTATATTGTGATTTTACTTCAGTGAACTATCAATCCTCAGAAAAAGACACCTTAATCCAATTGCATCATTCATTCTTTTCTCACAGCTCGAAGACAAACAGAATAGTACAAGTATTTCCTTGGTGTTGTTTTTCTTTTTTACAATTTAGAACCTGTACTTGGCTTGTTATTTTTTTGTTTTTTTTTGGGTACAATTTAGAATCTGTAAGAATCTTTTTTGTACATCATTTCACGATTCTCCCATATTAGCAATATAGATAATTTGATAAACCAATATGTTCTTACATGTTGAAGTTGCTGATCTTAGCTATATATCTTCAGCCACGCCTTTGAACAAGCAGGGAGAGATCCAGGCTGCATATTTACCCAAGAAAAAGATATTGACATTGAGAAGATTAAGCAGTCTAAGTACTTTCTTTCTCTTTTTCAGCAACATGGAGGCACAGTTATAGGTGAACAGGTGTGTGGACTAAATAATTTTTTTATTTCCTGTTTCTTTTCTATCACCAGCACTGAGAATCCTATTTACATGCTTGTTTTTTTGGTTTGATTTTCCCTTTCTCTTGAATTCACTGCATCTATAAGAACGTTATTCAAGTTACTTTCCATTGCTGTGCATAAAGAGTGATCATTTGAGAATACGTGAAGTCATTTTAAGTGTATTATCTTGCAGGGAAATCAATTAAACAGACATGCCAATGTGAGTAGCCGGGCCTCGAATACACCTGCATACACTAGTCCAAGAGATTTCTCCTTGATAAAAAATAGAAGCTTTGCAAATGATAGTAGCCCAAAGGCTCTCCCTGTTGATAGATTTCACTCAAAGCATAGCTACCCAAAGCATCAAGCTGTGGACATTAAAGATGAAGAGGAAGAAAGAACCTGTGCCAATGGTTCCAAAACAAGACGGTTTCACAGGGAAAGCAGTAGCTCTAGAGATGAAAGCATTTCATCCCTATTGTGTACTGAAGAAGCTGATATTGATGCTTCTCCAAATGGATTTGTCACTGCTAGAACAAAACTGGTACCTCTTTCAATTCTTGTGGAAGCTTCTTGAATGTTGAGTTACATATGTTATCACAGCTACAAGCCTACAACTTTCTGAAACAATACTCCCTCAGTTCCTTTTTAGTTGTCATGTTGCGCTTTTGGAGAGTCAATTTGACTAACTTTCAAAATTAAATTTTTTTTTTTTGTGAGAAAGGTAACAATTACTCTATATATGCACAAGTATACTACCACTAGTATCCCACCAAGAGGTTTGTAGTTACATAGTCCCCTAATCATATTCACTTGCAACCAATCTATACTAGTACTAATTGCCGCCGAATTGTCTAAGGATACCTGTTTACACCAAAAAGAATACAAAGATAAACAATTAAACTTAAATCTCTGGATGCAGCTTTGTTTTCTGACAAAACATCTCTGCTTCCTTTCTAGACAAACTGTCCACCATATACTAAGATGGGACAATTTTCCATCTCTCCTCCTTTCTTCTTGCAATTCCATCCCTGTTCCAACACTTCAAGACCTCTTTGATCCTCCCTGACTTCACCCATGTGATCTTCCTCATGGTGGTGAACATCTGCCAAAGTTGGTCAGTCCACTTGCAATGTGAGAAGAGATGGTTGACTGTCTCTCTCAAATTAGATTGTATTAATTCATATTTTTAATAAAAATTTGAATATTCAAAAACTATACGAAAAGTATTATAAATTGCAATTTTTTTCATATCAATATGATTAAAAAATACATGTTAAAATATTAGTCAAAATTTATTTTGTTTGACTATCAAAAAGGAAACTATGACAACTAAAAAGGAATGGAGGGAGTATATTTTAGGCTGTTATTTTGTCTAAGCAAGATTCTCTGACTTGTTTGCTTTAATGCACAGAAAAAGGATTCCTTGTCTGATTACCAACTTATTTTCGTACACATTGTTCTTTATTTTTCTCTTATTCTTAATCCAAAAAAATGTTATATGGAAGTCCAATCAACAAACATAAGGGTCTGATTAACAGTTCTTGATTCCCTAATTTAAAACCCATAAGGACTCAGGTGGACCATTCCCCAGGGAGGGAATGAGTAAATGCAATGCGCTAAAGATTTTCCTATTTATCAGAAGCTTTGTATGTTATATAAGGTCAAATTTTAGATTAAGAGTAAGAGGAATGTATTTTAATAGCAACTATGAAGATTGGTTTTGATAGAAGAAGACAGTTGATCAACTCCTTAAACCCAAGGGACTGCCACTCTTGAAACTTCTCAGATTTGTAAATCTTTTGTTTCGTGTCTGTGTCCAATCTGATCATTTCATGCTGTAGGAAATGGACACAAGACAGAGGCGAGGGTTGGGCAGATCACCAAGTGCTTCAATCTCCCCGCAAAACGATAATACCTTGATGAACAAAGGCTGTGGAGTCAGGTCCTATGGTTTTCCACGCCGTGGAATACGGGGCAATTTCGTTCCTCCTATCAGAGGTAGTGGGAATAATGTAGGCAATGTTACTTCACGTAATGCTGGGAAAGGAGAAGATACTTTAGATGATTCAACAAAAAGATGGTTAGTTGACTTTTTACTTGGTTTGTCTAAGTAGAGGTCTACTTTGAGCTAACTATGCTATTTAATTCAAGTTATTTTAGCTGAGTCCATTTTACAAAAGATGATCACAAGATGATCTATAAAGGTGTCTCATAATGCGAAATGGTTGTCCTAAATCTTCATATTCTGTGCCATTCAGTTTGGAAATGTTAGTTGGTCCTGATGGTGAGCTTCCTGAGAAATTGAGGAATATAGAGCCTCGACTTATTGAGCATATCAGCAATGAGATTATGCATCGAGATCCGAATGTGCGATGGAATGACATTGCTGGCCTGGAACATGCTAAAAAATGTGTGACTGAGATGGTCATCTGGCCATTATTACGTCCAGACATATTCAAAGGCTGCCGATCTCCAGGACGAGGTCTTCTTCTGTTTGGTCCACCAGTAAGTTCTTAGTCCACCTGGACAAGACAGGTTTAGAAGAAGCAGTTTCCTGTGAACTTATGAATCTCTCATGCTTTAGGGAACTGGCAAAACAATGATAGGGAAAGCTATTGCTGGCGAGGCAAAAGCAACCTTCTTTTACATATCTGCCAGCTCTTTGACAAGCAAGTGGGTATGTCATATTATTGTTTATGTATATTATTCTATGAAAAACTGAAATCTACTTGATCCCTTTTCTTGAAAGAAGGAGGATGAAACCCCCAACTTCCTGAAGATATTTAACTATCGATATGAATTGCAATAAATAAGGTAATGGGGACGCCACTGTTTTTAAGATATGAATTCATCTCTTTGATCTCAAATCTTACAGGAATAATAATCTCTTTGTAGGCAACATAAACATTTTACCTTGCTTACAATTTTATGGTGAGCAACTAGGTTTGTGATATGAAATACCGATTGAATAAACATTAAACTGGAAATCTCCCCCGTCATTTGAAGTTTAGTGGTAAAGCTGTACAAGATGCTGTAATTCACACCTGGGAATTTGATAAGAAATGACAAGGAAATGTAATGGATTGGGGAAGCGTGCATGATATTTGAAGTTTTCATTATGTCTTATTTGCAGTTATTACAGGTAGTTAAGTGAACTTAATATTTTGCTTGATCTGGATCACTATAATCTAGGGCATGAGACCTGCGTTCCAGCTATCTTGTTCTAGATATCTATTTAAAGGTGGATGGAACTATCTTGGCTAATGATTTTGAGTTCATGATTGTAGATTGGAGAGGGGGAGAAGTTGGTGAGGGCGCTTTTTGGAGTTGCCAGTTGTCGTCAACCAGCTGTTATTTTCGTTGATGAAATAGATTCTCTGTTGTCTCAGGTATGTAACTCTCTGATACTTCAGTGTAAAGAGAACTCTTTTCCTTGGTGCATGCTTTCTGCATACCGAATGGGATGCAATAATTTGAAGAAGAGCATGTCTTGCTAATTGCTTGCTTCCTTCCTTTTCTGTCAAATGGAAATCTTAGATTTAATCAGTATTGTGGTTGAGTCATGTACTGACAAGGACTTTATTTCTCTTGTCAAATCCTTAGCTAGCTGACACATAAATTGATATTATACCAACTTTTGACTCGCTACCAGTTTGGGGCTTTTGGCATTTTCAAAAAAATAATTTTAGAATCATCAGGGCAGAGGGAAACAGAAGAGTAAACATAGAAATGATTTATAGTAGTGAATTTTTGGAGTGACATTGTGGTTGAAAACTTACGGCTGCAGCACAAGCATCAATCATGCATGTACACATGCATATTAAGAATATATTTTTAGCTTTTTGCTGGACTTTGCTTCTCCATAAACTGATTGCAAGTAGGGACATAGAGAGCTTACTGTAAGAGTTTTCATGGTTGCAGCGCAAGTCAGAAGGTGAACACGAATCTAGTAGGCGCCTGAAGACTCAATTTCTGATCGAGATGGAAGGCTTTGACAATGTGAGCGAACAGATTCTTCTTATAGGTGATTTCTGGATTCCTCTACACTTCAGCATGTTTAGAGAAGCAGATTCCCGTTTAAAAACCAAGTAATCAGTTCCAGTCACAAACCCATGCCAGTCAAAAGTTCCTTGTTTGCCCAAGAGGTGTGCGTTGTGGATGAATCCATGAGGTGTACTTTTGTATACTGGGCAACTAAATGAGAAATTTCAATCTGCCAGATTCCTTTTTACTACAGAAAAATCCTTAATTTAGTTACTTGCTGAAGAAAATTTGATGGTATCATTCATGGAAACAGGTGCAACAAACAGGCCCCAAGAACTTGATGAGGCTGCAAGGAGACGGCTTACTAAAAGACTTTATGTTCCACTTCCTTCCTCAGGTGCAAGCAAGAGCCTCTCTTTTTTTAAGAAAAAAAAATCAGGAGTGGACTGCTGTGACCAATTTATCTCTTGGAATACAGAAGCAAGAGCTTGGATTGTCAAGAGTCTATTGGAGAAGGATGGGTTGTTTAAGCTTTCAGATGACGATATTGTCTCCATTTGCAAATTTACGGAAGGTATTCACAACTCATGTTGCTAACATTCAAAAACATCAAGTCCCATCGATCTGATGAGGCTGCAGTTTTGTCCATTGTTCCTATTTTCTTTTTCCCTTTTATTTGTGACTTCTTATTTATCATGTTTTACTTAAATTTTCAGGGTATTCTGGGTCTGACATGAAGAACTTAGTGAAGGATGCTTCCATGGGTCCATTGAGGGAAGCTCTCAGGCATGGTATTGAAATTACAATGCTAAAGAAGGAGGATATGAGGCCAGTAACCCTTCAGGTAATTTTGCAGGCACCCCAAAACAGTGAAAGTTAGATTCTGTAAGAGAAAACAAAAGAAAAGAACTACTCAATACTAGTCCCTAATTTTCTCATCACAAAATTTTCAATATGTTGTTTTGCATAGGACTTTGAGAGTGCGTTACAAGAGGTAAGGCCTTCTGTGTCTTTGAGTGAACTTGGTGCATACGAGGACTGGAACAAACAGTTTGGAAGCTTAGCACTTTAAGAGCCAGAGGAATGACTACATCAGAGAATAATGTAAGTTGCATGACTTTTACATTTCTTGCGAGAGTGCTAGCAGATGATTCATGGATTTCTCACTTCATATTCAGCTACACGAGGGAATGTAAATTCGCGAGCTACCAAAATGACCCCATCCAGATCAAGAAGAAATTTCCAATAAGCCAGAAAATTTAGGTATATTGCAGCATTGGTCGATGTCAACTGTTCAGTTTTTGTTTTCTTCTTCCGATAGCTATATTGCAGCATTGGTAAGGTCAGTGGCCCATCAGGCTGCACATCTGGATTAAACAAGTTCTGAGTTTACATAAGTCAATAAAGAATTACGTCTACTTTGCACTTCTTGCACCAATAAAAAAAAAAAGAATTTTTTATGCAATCTGGCTTGGTTGCAATTTAATAACCAATAATTGCCGATGTAAATCTTGAAAATAATATTGTTGCGTGAAGATATCGCATGTGTCTTTCAATTTGATAAGAATACAGTAATTAAAAAAGAAAACAGGCTGTTGGTGCGAGGTGTAATATAAGAGTATATTCTAAAGTACAGAAACAAATTTATTTAACGACTTAGTAAGAATAGAAATCAGATTGATTTTCAACTCTCACCTGGTTGGTGCTTAAACCTTGGAGACTTGTATCTACTGTATATTTTATGTGATATTTTTCCGTTCCTTGATTCCTTCAATTGGTACCAAAGTTAGAGATCTGTACCTTCCCTTTTTGTATTGTAGTCTTAGCATGCGGCTATGCCTTTCTGTTTTATGTAAATATTACCTTATTATTTATTTGATTACTCGGATAACGTATGTTTCAAGAAGGGATTGAAGAGTAACGGAAAATAAGCCATAAAGCACTTTTATCTTCTAAAACAAATTTCTCTTGGTAAATCTTAAAGACTATGAAGGATTTCAATTTCTTTGTTTCTTTTCTTGTCTAGTTAGTTTTTTTTCACACAAGCCTCTTGGTTCCGGCCGAAGTGAAAAGAAAAGATTACAGGGAAAATAAAATAAAAAATTGTCTTGGCTATTAGAATCTTTAGACAGAGTTGAAAGTCCTTGAGGATGTGCGCCAATGTTTGCCCTATTCAAAGTAATTGATCTCTTCACACTAATTAGGAGGTACAACCAATACATATTTCATCCCTTAGTTGGATACCTCCTTCCAAATTTGTTTTGATCCAATCCGCAGTTAGAAAACGAGAGCTCTGTAATAAAACTCAATTCTTTGAGGCAAAAATGCTGGCGTCTGTTGGAAGGAGAACTCATTGGAGCATGTGAAGACCATGCGAAGAGACTTAGGGATCATCTATGTATATTTGGTTTTGTGGACAAAAATCTTAAAACCACCAGCCATATGAGCTGTTAGGAGCGGCAAAAATACAGGAGGATCCGAACAAGCTGGTCTGATTTGGAAACGCTTCAATATTGATGCTACAATATACTTCATTTGGATAAAGGCCAATTCTTTCCCAAGGCAAACTCTTGGACCTGCTTGGAAGACAGGAAACTTGTAGGAATTTGATGCCTGCTCTGCTCCTTCATCTTCTTCTGAATTCTGCATCCATCTCTCTGGTTTAAACTCCAACCTGTCCTTCCCCCACAAGTTTTCCATCCTTCCCATACCATAGGGGAAGTAGGTCACTCTATTGCCAGCTTTGATACGAGTACCATCTGGCAAAATATCATCAGCAATTGCATGTTTTGAATCCCATGCAACTGGTGGATAGAGTCTCATTGTCTCACAGAGGCAAGCTTTCAAGAATTTCATCTCTCTCAATATCTCATGCTTTGTTAGCATTTCGGCTTCTATAAACCTTAGCTCCTTGGAAACTAATTCATTTTCTATCTCAGGATGGAGAGTAAGTAGATAAAACAACCAAGTCATTGCCGCAGAAGTCGTGTCTCTTCCTGCCATAATGAAGCTTATCACCATGTCCCTGACTTCCTCCTCGTCAAAATTTTCTGCCAATATCAGTTTTGAAAGAAGATCTTTATTGATCGCTTGCTGGTTTTCTCCTCTGATCTTAATCTTTCTCTCGCGGATGATATTAGCGACTGATGAATGGATTTGATCAATGGCTAGTCTCAGCTCTCTTTCAGATCCAATATTTAGCCATCTTTTCACCTTCCATATGGCAAATATTGGAGCAGCTCCTCTACCAGCAGATATCTGTGAAGCCCTTTCAAAGGCATCTAGCAGAGGCGAAAATGGAAGAGAATCATCAAGGCAACATGGATCAAACCCCAGGGAAACTTTGCAAACCACATCAAATCCAAGTCTTCTTAACAGGTCTTGCAAGTCAAAAGCTCTATTTTCAGCCTCCATTAATTCCAACATAGGCAACAACTTATTCTCCACCTCTTCTTTGAGGGCATTGACAACGTAATCTCTCAAACACCTTGCGGTAAACTCATGGCTAACCATCTTGCGCTGTTTGTACCACATTTCTCCATCCACATTAAATATACCATTTCCTAGAAAATCACCAAGAATATCATTAAACGGCTTGCCTTTGGGAAAATTGTCAAACTTGGTTTTGAGCATGTACTCTACGTTGTGTGGATTTGCTGTTACTATGGTCCGCGCACCTAATCTGTCTATCAGGATCGTTTTTGTTGGTGACTTAGAGAGAAGATTAGTGTACCAATCCAGTAGACGATACCTATTCTTGTAAAATGATATCAAGCAACCTATGATGGGGTAAGTTGGTGGTCCAGCAACGCCTCTAGCATGGAATTGTTCAACTATGACATACCATAGATATATAATTCCTATTAGACAAAAGCATGGAAGAATGAAGGTGAAGATGGAGAAGAAGGTGACCATGTCTATTAATTTTTTAAACAAAGAAAACTGTCGACCGTATATTTGTACATCTACTAGTTTGGTCCATATATAATATGTTAATTGGCACATGCATAAATAATTCAATAGCTGTCTTTTAGAATATTAAAAAGACGAGTAGGTGGTTAAGTCTTCACTTATATGCTTTTCTTTTGAAGCATTATATTGTAAATACTACTTAAGTGCGAATATAGTCGTGTAGACTCATTTTGTCCATTGTGATGGCGGTTTTCATGTAGTAAACTATGAATTTTTTTGAATTGTATTCTGATCATGCATCTTCATGAAGTTGCATAGAATAATACATGATGTGACACTTGATCCTCCCACTATTTTATTATAGGGAATTTAATTTTTTACTATATCCAAGCGGCAATATTTCTTTATTACCGCATTTTTCTCATGGAAATATTATAACTTATAAGCGTCAGTAATTTCTAAGTCAAATAAACAATGAGACAATAAAATAGCGCTACATTGCATGTTCTGGAGCGTCTATATATATATATTCATAGTACCTTGTTTGTGGAGGGAAGGAAAGGAAAAGGTGGAGGGATTTTCTTTGTTTGGATGGCAATCAAAATGAAAGGGACCGATCCCTTTAACTAGAATTTAGACAATAAGTACTATTTTCTACACAACTTTCCTATGTATAAGGCGTCCGGCTCTCAAAACTCAAGATCCTCCGGATTAAGTCCCCAAGCACAAGTGCTTTCTCTGTCCTATTTTAACTTTATTCAAATTCATTAAAATATAATAAATATAAAATATAATTACTGTCATCCGTATTTAATTAAAAAAATTAATAATGATGAAAGTGATATGATATTATGCAGTCTTTAATATTGAGGATATAATTAGAAATAAGTCTCAGGTTGAATCTCCGAGGTGATATCTTTTTTTTAAAACTAAGGTGATGGTTATTTTTTAGTAATATAATATTATAATTTATTCTTAAGGCTAGGCAAAAGTGCATCTACGATAATGATAGGGTCCAACTTGATAGATTTTGCTTAGACAATGTCGTTTCATTGAAAACAATTTTGCCATATATCATAGAAAAGAATCGAATGGTGTCAAAACATTTAATATTGCAATAATGACGTCTCAACTCAAAGCACAGCACTCGAGGGATTCACAATTATATTACGTGGTTAGGTTGATATTCTGAATCGCAGAATATGTCAGTACCCAGTAGACATTAGGAACTGCCATATGAGGTAACGTTGTGTCAGCCGGTTAATTAATTTTGTTGTACTTGACAGATGGAGACATTTGCCATGATAAAGTACATGCAGCCACAAAGAGAGTGTAGCCAAAAGTAGTGTATAACGATGAAGCATTAAATGAGGATAAGATTCACGTTCATCCACGGGGAATAAATCCAACGGTTAGGGAGATCGACAAGACAAGACAATTTTTGACTCCATAACTTATCCTTGAATAGACATGTGAAGTAGGGAAAGACAAAACACTGACTTTATCTTGTTGCTGTCTACAGCTACTCCTCTGGCTTGCTTTCCCTCTAAGAGGATGAGATTTTCTGTCAGCCTCATTTTGTTTCCATAAAATTAAATTACATGTTTGTTTTTAAAATTAGATCAATGGTCCTCCTTTGAACGCGCGCACACACTTTTTGTAGAATAGCAGTCTGGAAATACGTAATTAATTTGGTAAGACTCTGATTTATTGTACTTTTTTTTAATCAGGTTTTTAAACAATGGAGTACTATATATTTACTTTAATTTACGCAGCACAAATAAAATTTCAAATGCCAACTAAAATAATTTAAATTGTCAATTATTATGATTTATAGTATTTTTACGTTGTTATATTACTCTCATGTCCCAATTTACTTAGCGAGAATAGAATTTCAAAAGTCAACTAAATTTTTACACGTGTTTCAAATATTTCAGGTTATTACTTATTGTTACATTATTTTTATTTATATAATATATGTTAAAAATTGCCAAAAGAAGCTCAAAGGCAAAGTTGTTAACTTCTCTGAGCCATTGGTGAAATACCACAGAATAAAGATAGGCAGGCATGTTGATGAAACATGCAGGTGCAACTGCGACTTTTAATATAAGAGACTTATTTTCAAATAAGTTAAATAAAGAATTTTCGATTTCACACAAACTAGTCTAACCAGAATCAGAGATTGCAACAAGCACGTTACCGCATAATAGAGTAATAACTAAATCTAATCCCTAGTAAGTTAATGTCACCTGTGTATGTACGCATGAATCATCTACTTCCATCACGTTTGCGTTGATTCTAAGAGAGATGATGCTACTTTCAACTTTCCTGTTATTGGTGCACAAAATTCCAATTTAACGATGAAATCGTAACTCTTACAAATTCGTGCATAGAATTCCAGGTAAGAAGTAGTCAAACCTATCCGATGCATCTTAGAAAACGTACCAAAACATGTATATTGTTTGATGGGCATTTACACTCCTCCATCGGCTTAACCTTGGGCTGACACATTAGTTTCGTTTAAAAAGACACACGAATCTATAACCTCATTCTGTGTTTCTATTGCGCAACCTATTTGAAACTGCAGTAAACAAGCATATGCTCCAAATGAAGAAAAGCAAGCTACCTGTGGTGAAAGAATATACTACCACGTAGAGGTTGAGGCAGCAAGACAATACAATCATCAGCTGATGAGGAAGACATAGTAGAACTACACCTCTGTCCTAACTAAGTGACCAAACTGATGAAAAAGTAGCCACTGGCAAAGTAAAGCAGAATGTAATAACCAGTTTCCTAAATATTTTAACCAGCTGTGATTGGAACCTCTTGCTTTCACTTCATTAGTTCTGTCACCCCAAACTCAAACAAGTAACTACGAGCTTCTCCAGATCAAACTACAGAAGGAATATAGAGAGAAATAGATACTGGGGAAGAAACCAAGACAATTGATTGTTAAAGATGCAATCACTCCAAATTAACATTATTTCCATTAGTATTCTGAGACAACATCAAGAGAACATTTTATTTTCATTTTAAGCTAGGAAGATACAAACCACCTTGTGATGCTGAATACTGTCTACACATGAAACACAGCCTAAAGATTTGCTTGACCAACTCGGACTTGAACCCGATGCCATGAGGTGTTCAGGATTCCTCTCAGATTCCAGACAGAATCTATACTTTCAGGCTGGACATTTGCAGATATATCCACCTATTAAACATAGAATACCAACTGAGAACGGAGCAAGAAATTCGGCAGACTGATGTCTTCCTGTGTAAAATATAACATGAGGAAGCAACTTCTAATTGGGATTGCTAGATCATTGCACATTTTCATGTTAAAACTGCAGTCCTTTACTAGAAAGAATACTTCACTGAAGTCTAAAACTGATCCTGAAAACATCTCATTCTAAGGACAGATTTCATCAGAAATTTGTTGCAGTTAACAGTTGAACCTTTTTCCTAGTAGAATTAAGAAAACAGGCAAATTTTACAGATAACTAGTTACTTACCGCTTTAACTACTATTTCCGCACTCTGGGGAATATTTGCCTCAGCTTCAAAAAAGACCCATGCCCATCTGTCACTACTTGAATCATCAGCAATATACGGAATGCCAGTTCTCTGGTATCTGGTGGCTTCCTCCCAAGTTTTCCCACCATCTATAGACACGTCTACCCTTTCTATGCCACGCCCACCTCCTGATACTGCGTACCCCTTGATGGTTATCTGAAAACAGATACAAGCAGCTAGAAAAACCTAATGAAGTACTGTGATTGTCTATGTACAGCAGTACAAAACAAGACTGGATAACTAAACCATGCAACTCTGCTTTTTACTTGGATACTGGACAGTGCAAACTCATTTACTCATGCATATGTAAAAGTGTCCATTGAAGAAATAAGATAAATGTGAAGAAATGCTTGAACACAAAGTTTATCATATTAAAACTGACCTTTCCATGCTTTACAACACCCACATCCTCCAGGGAACATATTGCGCTCTGTAACCAGGAAAAGGTATAAAGTAACTGTCAGCAATTGACAAATTTTAAGTTGTAAGTCATGTTGATAAACAGCAAGATATAAATGCCAAAGGCAGGCCAGCCAGATCAATCAATCATTTGATAAACAGCCAGTTAGCTGGTTGGATCATCTCAAATCTGGAAAATAGACAATCTTCAAAGTAATTACAATGCTCTCTACTTTCTAGAACCATCATGTAAAGAACTCTAGTAACAGCATATCTCAGGGACATCAATACTTATTACACAGGAAAAGAGAAGTTTTGATGTAATGTTATTGCAAAATCATAACCCCGGTTGTCAGATTCAGTCGAACAAATTAGTACACAGGCATGAACCATTTAAATCCAACTGTTGTATCCAACTAAGTGTTTCTATCAAGTTAATGAACTCTGTGGGTGTGTAACGTACGTATATATAGAGAAACTAAAGAATTCTCTCAACATAATATCAGTTAAAATTAAGAAAAAAATGTATTTGAAGTTGAAGTTGTAAAATAAAGTTTGCACAGTTGAGATTTGTGAGTGGAAATTGAAGATTTAACAAAACTTCACTTGAAAATCAACGTCAACAGATCCCTAAACTTCATGGCCAAACATCAACTTGCAAATGCTGCTTCAGTATTTGCAAGTGAAGCTACAGGCCAAGTGGGTCCTAAGCATGTCCAAGTTCGGAACCTGGGAATAATCAGTGGCAGTAGTCCTTTAGCCAGTTGCAAAATCATGAAAAGCATGAAAGCATAATGGACAGCTGCTTTAGTATTTTGTGGAAACATAATGAATTCTTCATTATCCAAACACCGCATAACATGGAAAATTGGGGTAACACAATCCACAACTCAATAATTTCATACAAGTACTGTTTATCAAGTTATTATATCCAAATAAAATGACCAAGGTGGTGCTTGCTTTAAAAAATCGAAAAGAGTTTCTGCAAAAAACTGAAAAGAGTTTTTAATACAACTTCAAAATTATTGACCCAAACGCCAGCCAAACTTGTAATCTTGAATTCCCAGTCTCCCTATTTACAGGATAGATAACTCTATATACAAAAAAACTAACAGAACCTCCATGAAAACATGCTGATAGGGAAAAATTTAACCAATTACCTGAACAGGGAAGTCCATCTGCGGTCTCCTAGTAGACCAGTTGATGTTATCCCAGTTCACTGTTGGGGGAAACATCTTGTAGTCTTTTTGCATAAAGAATCCCTGTCCAGCAAATATTGTGTTAGCAAGTTTTTAAGAAAAAATTGTTTCTCATTCTGAAGTTACTAATACATAAATAGCAACCTGGCATTCTTCGGCAATGATATTGATGGAATCAAGCCACTTAACTGAACGGGCACCTATCACACCAGGGACAACCACACGCAGCGGATAGCCATGATCCCTGTTAAGTGGCTTTACATGTGAATCCAGTAAGGTTAGTATAGCATATTGCGAATTGAGCTATCAACTTATCAGGTTTTAAAAGGAAATTGCAAGGGTGAAGGGCAGAAGCAGAAGTTTCCAAGCTGACATTCAAAATGCTAGCGTTCTCATTACAAAGATTCTAGCATAGAAACAAAATTGCAAAGATAATTTTAGAATATTGAGAAGGCTCAATATGCAATTAAAAGTATAATTCTCTGCACGATCAGATGTCACCCTCTTTCTTCCCACTGATTGCGGTCTTAATGGACCACAATCAAATAGATGATATTAATTTTAAGTGGAAATAAATTCAGAAAGTCATCCCCAGTTGAAGCAATCAACTCACAGAATTCTGCTCAACAAATTTGAAATACAGAATGAACCAAAGATGCCATTTGATATTATAACAAGGCACAGCATTCAATACACGAGATTGCAATTGAATGATATACTGAGAGTGTCTAAAAACTCCAGTCAATCACTCAAATTTAACACAATGCTCATCACTTAATGAACCAGACAACTCCACAAAGTTAGAACTGAAGGGCAAACCCATTTGACTAGTTTGTCATATCGGATTTGAAAGTGACAAAGTGTGGTACTTTATGTCACATCAAGAGCAAAAAAAATAAGAAATTCTCCTACAGTTTCAAATAGAATCTTTGGTTTTGACTTTGAACGAATTGTAGAGGAACTTATAAACTGCACTATTTAATATTTAACAGGGGAAAAGACAGACCCACATGAAACTTGTCTTTTAAAGTGTACAATAGGAAAGCAATACAGAGAACAGTCTGTGGGTGGCTTAAAGCTAAAATTAGAGTATAATTTGTTTGAATAATTTGTGTTAGAAATCTGGATATTATGTTGGAAGAGGCTAAAGCCTAAAGGGCCATACTTCAACTTACATAACAGATAACAACAATTGAATCATTTTCAGATGTAATTTTTTTCAAACATAGGTAAAGCAACTACATTATTGGGAAAGCTAAATAAGGAAAAAAGTCGAGCTGATATAAAACCAAAGTCACACATAACATCAAATGTAAAATATACCATCAATTTACAAGACAAAAAGATGAAACGAGTAAACAACCATATATAATAAAGATGGAAGACAAAGATTTGTATTACCTCTCCATTCATTTCATAAGCGAGCAGAACATCAGCTTCAGGGTTTGTAGCCTGACTCAATGGAATTGATGCCTTATAAGGACCTCCATTTTCCTCCTAGAATCATAAATATGTTGCTGAGCCAGGGAAATTTTACACCAACGTATATATATCTAATAAAGAAATGTAAAAGAAGAAAAGAGAACAAAGAAATAACAATTTTATTAAGGAATAAGATATTTAACATAATCACCTTACACTTGTCAATGCTCACAAACTCAACATGTTTTCCTCCAGATTGTGTGATGCATGTCAGATAAGGTATTCCAACTAATTCTAGAACATCTGCCAATTTTGCTCCACCCCAAACAGCTGAAATGCACAACAATGCAACCAGTTAAATGTAAATTTATTAATTTTTATAAAAACCAAACATCAACAAGCATTTTACACCAAAAAAATGTTTAAAAAAAAAAAAGAGATTCCTAAAACATATCAACTAAAAAAGTGATTTCTGGTGGAGGAAACAATGCAGCAGTATAACTTAAAGTTCATAACAACTGTTAGGAAGTTACCATAACCAAAAGTAATTCCTGCCTCCGTCATCTCCTCCAAATTTATGCTCCAGTATGTCTTGTCATTTCTCCTCATACCCTCCCCCGCATTTCTTTATTCATTTTTTTAAAAGAAAAAAAAGAGACGAGGAACCCTGAACTGAATAAATAATAGTTGCAATGGAACCTTCTCTTCTACCATAGATACACGACCCAAACGATTATTCTTTTCATTACCAATGAAACTAATTAAATAATCACACCAAATGGAGATAGCAAAAGAGATGAGTCCGTTATTAGGGAACATTAAATCCTCTCTATATTTTCTACCAGATAGATTCAAATGGTTTAATAAATTCTTTACCATATTCAAAGGATGATGAATTGGAAGAAAACATAACTTCTTATACTCCTTTCACTCAATCATTACAAGTTCCAGAACTTATTACTCAATCTATGTCAATTCATGCGTCATATTTTTGACTAGGTATAGAGCTTTTTAAAAATTGGGTTTAAAATGTTAATGTGACTCCTCTGTTATAGAAGTATCAGGGACAAATATTGAAAAAATAACACAGAATATCACATTTTCCAAAAAACATTTGGAGGAAGACTAAGCAGGAACGTCACATATTACCAGAGTAGAGTGAATTGGATTACTCTAATACAATGTTCAGTTCTCATGTTATATAGTTGTTAAATTTAATTTCCCGAGTCTCAAATTTTTCTTAACATTAGTTCCCTAACTCTCTCAAAGGAATACAAAAACAGAATATTTCTTAAGCTCTGTGGACAGGAGCATAACAGACAGAATGAAAATCAAGCATCAGAACAAGGAGAAAGAGAAGAACATGAAAATCAAGAATCCAATCTAGATAAAGAAGAAGAAGAGGATGGAAATACAGAAAAACAAAGACGGAGAAGAAGATAAAAAAGAAGATGAAAATAAAGAAATAGAGAAAGAAATAAAGGAAGAACAAGATGGAAAAACAGGAGTCTTTTCTTAGAGAACTGCAGCTTATCATCCAACATTCCAACTAGACATACTTTATACACGTATAACGTAAGGCGCATTTAGCATCTGAATCATGAACCTAGTTAAGTTGATACTGCCTTTGTCCTAATTTATGTAGCTCACTTTCCTTTTGATTCCGTCCCAAAGAGAAGGTACCTTTCCATGATTAAAATAACATAACCTTAAAATTCCTCTTTTACCCTTAATGAATTGATTTATAGTCATACAAATGTCTAAGATTTGTTCTAGACAGCAAATTTTTAAAGACTTTCTTTCTTTCTTTAACTTTGTGTCAAGTCAAATGGTACCTCACAGATTGGGATGGAGGGACTGTTATATAAGCTCATTAAGATTTTTTAGAAGAAGTTCTTTGAAATATCTTTTAAGTGCTATTAAGATTTTTTAGAGGAAGTTCTTTGAAATATCTTTTAAGTGCTACTAATAACCAAACCCATCATGTAGAAGCTAAGATTCGATTAAAGTTCTTCAAATGAACTCTTTTTTAAATGAATTCTTTCAAAAATTGATTTCATGGGTCAGTGACATTACAATTACATATGGTAAAGTCATATTCACATACAACAACAACAACATAGCCAGTGGAATCCCACAAGTGGGGCAAATTCATACTCACATACAACAACAACAATATACCCAGTGGAATCCCACAAGTGGGGTCTGGGGAGGGTAGAATGTACGCAGACCTTACCACTACCTCATAGAAGTAGAGAGGTTGTTTCCTGGGAACCCTCGTCTCAAAAACCCATAAGCAGAATAAACTAGAATAAACTAGATATGACAAAAAGTAAAAGAAGGGAACAACAAAAAACGACTAATAACCAAAAGTCATACTCATATGAGACAATAAATACTTCAAGGAGAACTTACCGAAATAAGTGAGTAACAAGCAAACAAACTAGTAAGTCAATTAAATTATAAAGCATCTTGAAAGCAGCAGTGAGACATGTAAATGTATATAGGAAGTGAAACCTCACAGAGGTAGAAGAAAAAGGGAACAACCCATACAAATCAGTTAAAGCAATTGCATTTACCAACTCTTGTATCAGAAGAAGTTAAAAGTAATACGAGGGAGCTACAAAGGGGCCTTGATGGTGGTCTCCTTTCAATCCAAGGGTGGAATAAAACATAGATAAAACTACTGCATGTGTAAGGTAATGGAGTCAATTTACAGTGTAAAATTCCTTTAATTCTATTTATGTTAGTACCAACTGGTCTCAACTAAAATAGAATTGCACTAGCAGAAATGTGGCACACTCTAATAATCTTAGAATTGTCTTCGAATAATTAGAGAAGAGTGTGTATACATGATCACATGTAGATAATGAATGGAAATGGAAACTTCCTAGCATAAGAATGTTTGAACATGCAACTTCTCCATCCAATCTAGTTTATTTCACAAGTTCTCTACAGCAGTACAAGAGAACTGGATATCAGACCAAGCATTTAAATGATGAAAGCACTGCAGGTTTAATCAACTTACCATTTCCTATAGCAGCAATATCCCAACCAACTCCTCTCACCTTTCGACTCATGCTCATAGCAGTTCTTCTGTTACCAGCACACTAGTGAAGGATTAAACAAATTAGTTTTGCAAATAGTGAACGATCAACAGTAGTGCAAATTCCCCTCATGAGAATTTTATAAGATATGGCCCAAAAAATTCTTTTTCAATTTTATTATTTCCCAATCCACAATTGTCTCCCAGCAACGAACACAATGATCTGGAGCCAGAGCAATGAGAACTTACCTGTAAAGTGGCAGTAACAGTATATTTTGGAAGCTTCCTGTTGTTTATAAACAAAAAATACATCAATTATAGGAGTGGGCGCATGAAGATTGAAGTATTGATGTAAAGGAGTCCGCAGTATCCTCACCAAATATCCTTCATAAACAACTCTTTGGAATTTTTTGTAAGACCAGAGAGAGAAACGGAATACCTGGAGAATGGCTAAGCACTATGAGCAAGAAAGCTCTAAAAGGTTAACAAAACCATGAAAGGAATTTACAACAAACAAGCCAACCTCTCTATGTCATCCACTAACGGTATGGGTCCGTGGTTTCTCTTGTAAAAGAAATCAACAGGAGTGACATAAGAAGAAATTAAAGCTGAACGAGTCGGCTCAGCATTGAAGGGTTCCTACAACAAAATAAGATAATCGCAATTCCCGTATCAGCAGAAGAAATTCCACCGACTCTCAAAAATTTAGGGTTCACGTAATTGCAAAATTTGATTGCAGCGAGTGTGGGAGAAAAACAAAGGAAAAATGAAGGTATATAGAGTAACCTTGGAATTGATTTTAAGGAAAGGATGGCGAGGGGGTTCTCGCGAGTAATCGGAGGGCCCTTTGATCCCAGGCATTTCTCACTTGTCACTCAGTTTCGTTTCCCGTCGTCTTCCTGCTAGGTGTGTTGTGTGAGCTGCGAGAGAGATGAGGGAAATTTGTACAAATATTGGAAGTTGAGGTTAATAAGAAAGGTTATTCTATTCATTTCATATAAATAATTGGTGCGTGGTGACGTGGATTATTGTCGAGATCGCCTCGATTGCCACAAAGGATTGTGTACATGGCGTCAGGCCAGCTCATTGTTTTGGGCTTTGTAAGCAAGTAGTCACTCTCAAATGAAATAGGTAAAGTCCCCAATCTACTCAATTTTTCACTTTTTTATTTATTTTTATTATAAACTTATTACTCCTATATATAATTAATAATAGATAGAATAATCTTATATGAAACAAAAATATATTTTGGCAGATGAACTAAGTTATTTTTAGTTTGTTACATTTTTGTTATTTATTTAAAAAAGCAATGTCTTCCCCATGACTATAAATTTAATTTTCTATATGATATATTTAAAATTACAAAGTTAAATGATGTTTAGATACATTTTATATACTCTCTCCGCTTTACAAACAGAATTTAAGCTTAGTTCGCCAAATTAAGGAATGTTTTTAAGTCTATCATTAATTTAGGGACGAAACTAATAATTTGTGTCAAGTTCAAGAGTGTATTTAAGCTTAATTCGTCAAGTTGAGGAGTGTTTTTAAGCCTATCAATAGTTTAGGAACGAAACTAATAATTCGTGTCAAGTTCGATGATATTTTTAGTACTTCTCACTTTTCTTTTTTCTTTAAGGATACAAATTTCTAAATAGTATTTTGAGCGACATTTTTGGAAGCGGCTCTGTTGCCGTGCAGCTCCCATGCAGTTTGTTCAATACATTGTTGATTTTGAATTTCGATGCATCAATTTTCACTTTATATTTAAAAAATAGCAATGTGGCATCAAATTATGGGGAGCAGCTTCCAAGTTCCAACATTTTTGAATAGACACGCCGTTCACGACACAAACATCTTCCTACATGTTAATTCTTCAACTCGTTATCTATTGTACAAACACTAATTCATAAGCGATTTTAAAAATTATTGAATAAATACAAATTATTTCTTGTACTTCTTTCAAAGGTGGTTCTGAATTATGGTTCTGCCAAAATGAAACTCTTGAAGATGAGGGGAGTCCGTTACAGGCACCTCTGTAGTATCACCTATGCTCCCCGCCTCTCTCTCCTAGCCGACCAATGTACTTCACTGCGCCAACTCAAGCAAATCCATGCCCAAATGATCATCAGGGCTCGTATCCACGACAATTATGCCGCCAGCCGCTTACTCTCCTTCTCTGCTCTCTCAGACTCAGGCAACCTTTCTTATGCCGTAAGGCTTTTCAACAGTATCAATGAACCTAATTCATTCATGTGGAACACTCTCATAAGAGCTCAAGCTGGTAGCTCAAATCCCCGACAGGCCTTGCTTCTTTATGTGAAGATGCGAAGACTTTTCGTCGCTCCTGGTAAACATACCTTCCCTTTTGTACTGAAAGCTTGTTCCAACATGACGTGTATTTATGTTAGCAGGCAAGTGCATTGTCATGCTATCAAATTTGGGTTAGATTTGGATTTGCATGTTGTTAATGGTTTGATCAGGGCCTATTCTGTTTCTCGTGTATTAAAGGATGCCCGGCAAGTGTTTGATGAAGTTCCTGAGAGAAATTTTAGTATTTGGACGACAATGATTTGTGGGTTTGCTCAGAATGATAGGTATAGTGAAGCTATTCAGTTGTTTGAGCGTATGGTTGAGGATGGAATGGCGCCCAACGGAGCTACCTTAGCTTCTGTGTTGTCAGCTTGTGCCCAGTCAGGTAGTTTGCAATTAGGAGAACAGATTCACGTTTACATGGAAGAAAACGGGATAGAATTAGGAGTGATTCTTGGAACGGCATTAGTGAACATGTATGCGAAAAATGGTGCCATAGTAGAAGCAAACAAGTGTTTCAATGGTATGAGAGAAAGGAACATCGCCACTTGGAATGCAATGATTTGTGGATTAGCTGTACATGGACATGCAAAAGAAGCAATTAACTTCTTTAAGGAACTGGAACAAGAAAAAGTGGAGCCAAATGACATCACATTTGTTGGTGTTCTCTCAGGATGCTGCCATGCTGGATTGTTTGACTATGGGGAAGGAATATTTCGCTCCATGAAAGAGACATACGGTATAGAGCCCAAGATTGAGCATTACGGATGCATGGTTGACATTCTTGGGCGGAATGCGAAATTGCTAGAAGCTGAGCAGCTCATAAGAGGAATGATTTGGAAGGCTGATGTGGTTATCTGGGGATCCTTATTACATGCATGTCAGAGCCACGGAAACATAGATATTGCAGAACGTGTTGTAAAAGAAATTCTGCTTTTGAATCCAAACAGTCATGGAGTTTATGTTGTCTTATCTAATATGTACGCAGAGGCTGAAAGATGGGAGGATGTGGTAAAACTAAGGAAGCAGATGAAGGAAGCAAGCTTGAAGAAAACTCCTGGATGGAGCCTTGTAAATGGCGCTATATGATTTTGCTCATTATTTGTAAAATCTTTTTCATCAACCATCATGAGGAAGATTTGAATCTTTTTGTAGTCAGTTACTCTAACTATATATTTGAAGGATCACACTTCCAAATTTCACAAATACTGCATTTCAGGACCTGAATGCCATCACATTTATGAGAAATAGAACATCGGAGAAGTTTCCTTAGATAGACAAGTGATTTGGAAAGTGAACATCAAAGCAAGTCTTGCCTGAAACATGAACCTTCACACTTTATTCTCAATCTTTTTTGAATAGGCTTGCTGGAAGTACCAACGGTGACATAATACCAGCAGACTCTGACAATCCTCAGGCAGTATTACCTCTCTCAGGAATACTTATTATGCTCTTAGATTCTGTCTGAAATCCTGGAGGAGAATTCATGTTAATGATATTCAAGGTGGTTCTTTTGACCTCTTCTTTTTCCTTTTAAATCCTTTCTCCAAAAGTGCTGCATGGAGAATGAGGGAAGTCTAATGTCAAAGTTGTTCTCTTTTCTTTATTTCAGATGACAATATTCTTTTACTGCAAACAGCTACTATAGTACAAGGCATTGACAAGCATGTGAAAGGAGATCTTTTGAAGACAAGTGAGCAGAGTGTCCACAACAGATAAAATTTCTCTTATTGATTGAAAAGAGAATCATATCTGGGTGAGAATTTGAAGGTGCACTCCGGCTTTCTGCTCCTGGACACGACCATCATTACATGGAACAATCATAGAAAGCTCCTGGACACGACCATCATTACAGGAACAATCAAGCTATGCCGCTCTGTCAAGGAACCAAGATGAGAATATGTTTATTTTAAGTGGTGTGGCAACATAAAACTGCTTGATTTGACTCAGTTCGAGGGTCTTAAGATTGTTCAGCTCTTTTTTCCATCTCAAGATAGTGTTTAATACTCTTGAACCTTGGTCTGATGAGGATCTCGGACTCTAGAAAAATTCCAGATACTACAACTGACATTCTGTATTGCAGTTGTATGTTTCGGTTGAGTACTGTAACATTTTATTAATTTCTCAGATAATTAGAGCACGACAGAAGTCTACACTGTCTCTTATAGATTGGAAATATTACCCTGCAAAACTGGTCCGAGAATTTTTTTCCTACCTGCGATTATGAATGTACAGCGAAAACCAAATTGCAGATTGTGCCATCTGTCAATATCAAATACTATGAAAGTATGTTATCTCGATAAACGTGGATAACAAACGTGCTACATATTCACAATACTAATAGGATAACAAACGTGGCTGGGACAGTTAATGGTCCCAGAATTGCTTTTCATACTGTATATGAGTAGCTTAAGGACCATTAGTAGCCCCAACCAAGGTTGGGCACACATTACTATATCACTGTTCCATAATGAGCCGAGGAAGCCACATAGTTTCTGCAAGACCTTGTTTCCGGATACACTTCAATCATCAACCACAATATTTTTATGACAAAATGACCAAATTCCATAGTGGATACGCACTGGCATACCCTAAAAGAAATAAATGTTGAGAATTCTTACGGTACAAATTGGATGAAGCAGAGTTCCTCTGCAGATACAGAAACGCATTTGATCTTGACCCATTACATAATAGTCTTACTTGTCTCAGGTTTACTCTATAAGATTACATAGATAAATCTGTGAAGCCACTCCGCAAACATATTCAGAGATAGCATTTCACTTATTGGCTGACACATGCCAACCTAAACTTACAACCTCTTAACCAGACTTGCACCCCAAAAGCTTACGCTATGGAAAATCTACAGACAGCAAACTGCTGACATGCACCACAAACCTATAACATTCACATAGACTACAGTTCCTTTATGCTTTCTAGTACAGAACGCTAGCAGAGCAAATAGCACCTAGACACCAGCTTTTTCACAGAGATCTAGCAAGTCCAAAGTCTGCAAAGGAATAAGGTTTTGGGGGGTTAAAAATCTGTGGTCTGCCTATAAAAGGTGCATGGAATTTATATGTAAATTATCATCTTACCTCAGGCACAGAGAGCTCCAGGCGGAACTTGGGGCCATCATAATGATGTAAAACTGGTCTAAAAGCATCTTCCTCCAAAGGATTACAGACTTTCCGGACACGGATCCTCACCTGTGCATCAAGTACATGAAACTAAGAAAATCTATACAGATCCCTAAAAAGCCTCAATAGAAAGTAAGCTGTAATTCATATAACCTTTACCTGAGCAGGGAACCTTGACTCTCCTTTGCACTTTTTATCCTCCCAGGCAGTTGGATCAATGTTGGAACCTCCAAAACTCGATGCCTGCCCAGATAGTTCAAAGAAAACGTCATGGACCATGCAGGAGACTTGAGGGGATTGAATCCATCTATGCTCATCGCATAAAACACAGTCGGAGAAGTAACGAGACTTGCGGTATTTAAAAAAAAGAAGCTTGTGGTGCCATATTTAACAACATATAGTAATCAGAACCTATTTTTGGCTAGAAATAAGAGGTCAGCAAGTTAATGCTCAGTCCAAAATCCGCAAAATCATAAGGTTCCCAATAAAGTATACAGCACATCAAGGCACCAGACTTGACACAAGGTAAGAAAATTTCCACAGAATTAAGAAAATCTAATAGGAGAAGCAGCTGTCTTTATACAAATATAGATCTTACACTTCACACTGCAAGCAAAATCATACACAACGTTGTGAATCTGTACGGAATGTCCAACATGATATTTGTTATTGATTTACTCTTTAGCTATAGAAATATAAAACAGCTTTATCATCGTTTTGAACTCACACTAGTATATATAGCCAAAAGTTTCTGCAACTAACCTCAAAGATACCATGCAACTGGTGAGTAGTGTAATTATATAGGAACAAGGGTAACCCTGGTGTTATTGCCCTCACAGAATCTCTGTATCTAGGAGGAAGGCCTGCAAATAAATGATTGGAGTTGAGAACAGGGGATAACAATTGGGAAGAGTTACTCCCCAGACATCATCTATTTATCAATGATCTTAACTTTTGTCGGTACTTGACTATGTTGTGATTGGAACTGAGGATTGCTGATATCAATTCTGAAGAAGAGTACTTACTACTTAGAGCTAGTAACAAATTCAGAATTCATTTTCTTCAATTGTTGGCTAGTTGCTCTTTTATCTTCTATAATAAAAAAGCATAAAACCACTGTTTGTTAACCAAGCAGGTTCAACACGCAGGTTATCCAACTAGTACCAAAGCATAAAATCCCTGGCTATCAAATGCCAAACGCAATATTACACTTAAATAGACAATGCTTAACACGATAGGGAAAAGGTTATTACCAAAGAGCAGGCGCTTTAAGTCTTCCTGCATTGTGTCATTGTTACAAACAAATATATATCCGCCAAGAACTTCATTCTTCGGCAGTGTCTCAGCAGCAGGCAGAGTCTTAAACCTTTTGTCAACAGAGTTATTTCCATTGGTGCTTTCAATGTTGTTGTTATTCTTGACTGGTTCCTTGGTATGGTTGCTCGCATTGAACTTGCTTAAAGAAAAATCTCCCAAGCTGTTAAAATTGGGCTTAAGATAAACTGGATTTGCATTGTAAATGCTATCCATAATGCAATTCTTGCCCATATTTTCAGTCATCTTGTTATCCAAATTTAGCATATTGAAGTTAAGGCTTTCCCACTTGTTATCTTCCTGATACATATGATTCCCCCTGGGCCTAATTTCAGCCGAGCTCTTTGAAAGGTCGAGGTTATTCCTGCGTTCACCCTTGTACTTCATCTGCTCAGCCAATTTCAGAGCAGCGGTTGACCATTTATGATCCTCTGAGGCTTTTGATTGTCCTCGAAGCTCGTCGCCAAATTGCCAATAGCTCTGCATGTTCTCCATGCTGCAGTATCTGAATGCAAATATTTTAAAGAGGCATAAATAAGTTCATCAGTACTCATCAATCATGAAAAGTGAATCAACCATAGCAATTCAATCTATAGGGACATATGATAGAAAAAAGAGAGAAAACAAAGAATTTTCTAACTCCACAAGTAGCACTATTTTAACTTGAAATAGATCTTTATTTCTTACTTACCCCTTAGTAGGAGCTCCCACCTTTTAGCCCTCTTGGTAACTCAAAACCTCAAACTTAGGGTTCGAGGTTGAAGATGCTTACCATCTGAGCAACCTGATCTCTTGTCGATATAGATCAGTTACTACTGCTCAACAATCAACATCAAGGTAATTGCAACATGAACAACAAATCATCAAAATCCATAGAAAAAGTATACCAAGAGAAGAATATGGCTTGTTGGCATAAACAAAAACTTGAAAAACATGAGTATTGGTGTTAATAATCTGTGGTACTCAAAAGACAATTGTTTATGCCTCAACTTAATAAATAGCAATTAGCAGTATTTATAATCTAATCAAGGCGGAGACGAACAACTCATCTTCGTTTTACAAAATTTTAGATAAAGTTACTAAATTCGCAATAGAAAAGAGATCAAAGAAACAATATAAACGTACAAAGTAACTTGAAAGACATGTACAAAATCAAACAATCCTGATCCGGTGAATCCGAGATTAAACGAAAATGCAGCAATATATAAGACCGAAATAAACGCTTAGTAGAAAAAGTAACAAGCAGATCTTAGAAACCCTATATTCTGGGATTTATCTAATCTAAAGATGTAGAACTGTAGAACGAGTAAGAAAGTGAAAAAAACATAAAAATAAATAAATAAATAAATAAATAAATAAAAAAGCCACCTTTATCACTTCGGCTGCGAAGACCCGGAAGATGCGACGGAGAAGAAGGGAGTACAGATTTTTGGATATTTATACAGCCAATTTCAACTGAGATGCCCTTACTTTTTAAGTTAATCACATAAATGCCATGAAATATTTTTATTTCCAAAAATAATACGGAGTTGCGTATAGATTGGTGCGACCAAGATATCCGTTTCAGATTTCTGATGACTGGCTCGGTGACTCACGTGTGACATGCGGTGAAATTTAGTGCCGTCGGTCGAGTAATAGCGACACTCAGGTTGGACTAAAAGGAATTTGCTTTGTTTTATTTCCTCCGTCTATTTTTACTTATATAGTATATTATTTTAAAATATTCAATAATACTTGTTCAGTTTATAAAATAAAGAGATAATTTCACACTTAGTTTCTACTTTATCTTTGCCATTAATTATAATCATTTTCTTGTTACATTTTTCAAGATAATGTATTTATTATATTCAAAAGGTAGTTTAATAAAATTAATTCATCATTTACTACTTCTTAATTTTTATGTCAAGTCAATAGGGAACAAGTAAAGTTGAGCAAAGAGAATATTTTGAATTTTAGTGCTCCTCCCGTCTCTTTTATATATGGTTGTTATTATAAATAGATGATAGTTAATGAGCTTTAAAAAAATATATTTGGTCAACTAAAAGAACTAAAAGGATGATTAATGTACATTAAATAAGGACAAAATAGTAAATTATTTTTTCCTTAATACAAATACAATCACAAAATGTGACATATAAAAGTGACCAGAGGGAGTAGTATATTAAAGTATGATATTTAATATTCGTATTAAAATACCATTATATTTAAGTTCACTTTATATTTTGGGATTTAAATTTGGTAATATTAATTAAAATTGAAAAATACTTAATATGATTAAGTTTAAGTTTGCTTCGTATTTTAGGGATTTAAATTTCCTATCTTTAATCAAAAATAAAAAAAATATTAATTATTATGTCATAATTTTTACATGTATATTTTTTACATTTTTACTTTACGCAAATATTAAGATCTTATTAAACAAGATTTTTCATTTTTGAATTTGTAACGACGGTATGAATGAACTTTGGTTTGGAGCTCTTTTCTTTAATGAATTTTGCAATATTTGGATCAAATCTATTTAATTTGTTTATTATATTTGAAATTTATCTCTAATAAATTCAAGTCATATATGAGCACACATACAAGCTTATAGGTGTGATAGGTTTACTGGGTTAAAAGTCGTGATCATTTGAATCACGCCACTCAAAATGACGTTCATATTTTGAATTTTACTGTTATATTTAGTATAAATTTTAGATATAAATAGGTATTTAAATATCTTTTGAATACTCCCACCTCGTCACCTTTATATTATATCATCTGGATCTATTGCAATGTCATTGCAATTGGCATGACGTTGTAAATTGGTTGGGGATGCATCTTTAACACACTTATTTACTCCTAAATATGTATTTAGAACAGTAATTGAATTTGTAGTTGAAATTCAACATCATGTTGATTATAATGATTAATTTATAATTTCTTAATGCTTAATTATTCACTTACAAAAATACTTGAATAATAAATAAGAGCGCATTGTTAAGTACTAGAGTGTGTTGAGTTATTTTTGACATAATTGTCATAAGACATCATTGAGAAAGTAAGAGGTTAACTGCTTTATTGCTATATATATGATTAAAATTAAAAGTTTTGCAAGTAAAAGGGAAACTCACATTTATAGCCTAAAACTTAGTGAAACATTGCTTGAATTCAATTCTTCGTAATAATTGAAAATGACATATTTAAGTTTTTATGTACATAGATGAATTATGCTCGAACAGGTTAAGGTGGGATTTTTTTTGTCCATTCATAAGTAGCTCGCTGTCACATCATCTCGAAGTGAAGTAATTTTTCACTATCATATTACATTCAATATGAATCCAATATTAATTCATATCTAATGTAAATTATATATTCATCATGACATGATCTAATAACTTGATCTTCGTTGTTCTACTAAATTGAATTTGATTAGACTTTAACTATTACATATCGTTTCCTAATATGATCATATGTCAAATCCATGTTCTAACTCATACAATAGTTTTAGAATATGCTAGTCTTAAAATTTTTTAAATCTCATTTATCTTATAGTAAAGTCCTTCAAAGTAAAATTTTAAAATTAAGAAATTTTCGTAATAAATAACTCAGTTCTAGAACTTAAT
>DF359564.1:0-27464 GCA_000787875.1 Solanum virginianum
TATATATATATATATATATATATATATATTTTAATTAAAATTTATATAAGGAAACAGTAGATATAGAAGAAGCGTGACACAATGTGCTAATATATATGTTAGGATTATTCAGAGATGACATTTGACTTGACAACTGATGAATAGTGACGTGTCTGTTCAACTGTTGCTCTTTGGAACTTGAGAAATTGGAACTGCTTCCTCATTATTTTTTATTTTTTACACAGAACAAAAACGTCAATAATAAATAAATCAAAATGATTTTTTCTTCTCTTGTTTTTTCTTTTTTCGTCAAAACAATGCATGAATGTAGTGGGAACTCTTTGACTTCGGACTTTTCTTTTATTATATTGCGACAGATTTATTATTAACTTCAAGGTTTTCCTAGTGCTATTAATTAATTAAAATCTTTTAATAATATACAAATTTGCAAAGTATTGCAAAAATCAATTTAGCAACTAATTTTTCATCATATGTAAACCACCGACTTATCTTGCTCAAGATTTAAATTATGTGAATTTGTTAAACTTTAAAATATACTCTTTTCATTTATTGATATTAGATGAGTGGCATTTATTGTACTTACTGTATTTTTCTTAGTATTTAATTTTTACTATATTAAGTCGACCTAATTTAATTTAACTTTGGGATATAGTAAACTGACTCTCACGAAAACAAAAAATGATAGTAACATAAATCAAGAGAAAATAAGCATTAATTTTTAAAAAATAGATTCAATAAAAAGAAATTTTATTGTAAATTTAAAATATGTGTAATTTAATATCTTATATTGGTTGTTGCAGATTAAAAAAAAGGTCAAACAAATTAAAAAATAAGGCAAAGGAATTGATATAAAATACTTATAATAATCATGTGAGAAGCTAAATGTTATAGGAATAATGAGAGCAATTATTATTTTAAGTAAATTAATCAATCAACACATGATACCCATAATTTTAGGAAATAAAAATTACCTCTTGGTTGGCAGGACACGTGGTCGTTTTCACCCTTTCATTTTAAGAAAAACATTTTATTTTATGTTATCAATACATAATTGATACCGTTATTAGTTAATTTTACCTTTTAATTAAAATTTTATTGGCAATCAGACTAATAATAATTTGTAGTATTTATCATTTAGCGCCAATCGCCACATACTCCAACTCTAATCTAGTTTTATTATTAAAAAGAAAAAAAGAAAATTCTTTTGAAAAAGCTTAAGATTTAAAGTATAATAAGATTTTTTTTTTAGTAATTTATTTAGTTATAATTCGTAGCTACATGTAATAATGAGGAGAAAGGGAAGTGAAATTGGGAGAAATAGGAGAGAGGCGAGGAAGATATAGAGGAGAGATACCAATTTATTTGAATATATGGTCGATAATTTATATCACAAATACAAATAATATAATAAATTTGTATCAAAAACTAGATATCACAAGGAGTGATATGAGCGAGATCGGAAAAAAAGGGAGAAAGGCGAGTAAAATTATAATTGTGTATATTAAATATATATTACATATTTATCTTCTTATGTTATTTTTTATAAAAGGAAAAACTAACAGGTGAATTCTGTATAGGGTGAATTTTTTTCTAAAATATTATTTTTCTATAATCTGATTGATTAAAAAAAATTAAAAATAAGTATATCGGAAAATGAAGAAATAACTTTACTCTAAAAAAGAAAAATTATAATAAATACCTCAAAAAGGACATTAAATGTTATAATTGATCTCTATCTTCCTATCTTCTACACATATTATCTTTGCCTCGATCTTATTAAGTAACATAGATACATAAAAAATTTAAAATGACTATTGGAACACTATAAATAAAAAAAATTGAAAAATTAAACCCTGCACCTTTTTACTAGCTCAATTTTTCAAACTTGGCAAGCTGGGTTTAAATTTTTTGTGAATGATTAAATGAGTGTGCTGTCAGTTGTCATTATGATGGTATTATCATCATAAACAGCCATATAGAACTGGACAAATTTTAATAAAGTCACTGTTCGGCCATGAAATGGACATGTAGAAAACATCGTGTGAAATATCCTCACTCGTCTAATTTGAAAAATACTAGTACTAAGTAGTTCAACTATATTTTATCAAATAATTTTAATTGATTAATGCTCCCATACATAGTTTATGGTCGTTAAAATGATCCATTTGACGCAGAAAAGACAGCACTGCTGAAGGAAGCAATATTCTCATTTATTTGTTTCGTCTATTTTTACTTTTTTAATATATAAAAAATATATTTTTTAAAAAATAATATAATTTGACTTAATATAATGCTAAAAAATATAACATAAAAATAATTTTTTTTAGTTAAATATTTCAAATTTAAAATTTAAATATGAATATAAAGAACACTGTCCTTGAAATGAAACCTACACGATCCATGTCGAAAATAATTACTCTTCTTTGCGAATACTGAGTATGAAATGAAGGAAAAAACACAAGTTACGAGACCGGGAATTTATTACATATATTCCGTGTATTGGATTGCTGTAAAGTGTCAATTGAACAATTATTATTCCTTCAACTTTCATTCGTTCAATATTAATGTAATATTGTAATCATATAAAATTTATTAACATATCAATTTTAAAATATAATTCAAAATATATTAAATTTTAAAAAATATTAATCTAAAATAAATATTGTAGATTAATATAATTAGATTAATTAATTATGTTCAATAAGATATGAATTTAATCAAAAATTTAAATTTATTTATTTGAACTATAAAAGTTATTTCGGAAATTGGCCGGATTCTATTTCTTTTCGTTCCGTTTGAAGAAATGAAGGATCCCAAAGAATTAATTTGGGCCCAATACCCCCATCCTAGCCCGCTTGATGCCACGTGGCGAATGACGTGGCATGCCAAATCAAACAAAGAAGTTAATAGGATCATGCCATGTGTCAAAATGACATGACATTTCTATTTAAATCAAAGGTCAATAAATATGTGCCACATGTGCGTGTCCCAACCAACCAAATATTGTCATTTCATATTTAATACTTTTTCCAAGCTCTAAATACATAATATACTACTGTCTATGGAGAATGATATGTGCCATAACTCCTATTTACGGTGTCATTTCACTTAAAAGGAGTCCCGTTCTTATCATTTTTTTGCGCCATGTCACCTTAAATCTGATTGGTCAGAAGGAAGTCTAATTCCATTATAACCCAAGGAGTACTAATCTTGTCACTTTAATGCGTCATGTCATCTTAAATCTGATTGGCCGGAAGAAGGTCTGATTCCATCATAACTTTTCTATTCTATAACCTATATAAAGGGGTCCTCATAATTCAAAATTGACATCAAGAATTTTAACAAGAAGTCGGAGAGAGCTCGTGGATCAAACGAGCAGATTTCTCTACAAGCAACGAGAAGAATTCAAGAAATCAAGATCACCAAATTCAAGAACAAGCCCGTACAAGTCGAGATCAAGTTCAAGAACAAGATTCTATCAAATTCAAGTTCAAGATCATCAAATCCATATATCAAGATCAAGACCACTGGATTCAAGATTAAGCCCAAAAGCCCTTGAATTCAAATACAAGTCAAGATCAAATCCATCAAGCTTTCCAAGATTCAAGAACAAGCCAAAAAGCCCTTGAATTTATATTTGAAAAGGCAAATCAAGAGAATTTAGAGATTGTAGAATTCACTCCTTGAAATAAAATACTAATTGTTGTAATATTTTTCGTTCCTTGAATAATATTTTCTAGATGCAAATTTTATTGTCATACAAATATATTTATAATTTTTATTATTTAAATATTTTAACTTTATATTTTTTTAAAACAATATAAAAAATTTTGTTATAAATAAAATATATTAGTTTTAATTTTCATTTAAAATAAGTAAAGCTAGGCGGAGGGATAGCTCGGGCCTAACATTTGTCCCAGTATTAGTAATTGTTGACCATGCACATTAATTGGGAGAATTTTTTTAAAAAAAGAAGGCGGTACACGTGGAGAGTAATGATCACGTCCATGTGCTCCTTGATTGTACTGCTACAATCTCTAATCCAAAAAAGGATTAAATGTATAAATATTTTTATTTAAATATATTTTTTTGTTATATCAATTTATTTCATACAAATTTATTTTAGTTTTAATAAAAGGACATGAGTAAGCTAATACTCCTTTTTAATTTTTAAATAATTTGGGATATGTTTAAACATGTGACTTTTTAAAAAAGCAGGAAATTTAAAATTATTGGCGAGTTATTTGATTATTAGATTGATATGTTTAAATTTTAATTTAAAATAAATTTGGATCAAAGTATGTTGAGATTATAAGTGTACAGCTGAGGGAGTAATTATCTTGATAATTAGAGAGTTAGTTAGTTTGTTGGTTAGTATGTTACTCGGTTAGGAGGAGACACCTCCATTCAGTTAGTTAGGGACTTTTCTCGTTTTCTTATCTTCATTCTACTTGTATAAATACATACTGAAGTAATACAGTTACGTTTTGAGCTTTGCACTACTTTCCATATCTCCGATTAATGTCCCTCTCCAAGTTCACCATAGTCATGATGTCTAATCAGTGATCTTAACATGGTATCTGGGTAAGACTTACAACAAGGTTCAACTCCTTTTTTGTGAGTATTCTGATGCTCCCCAAATTCTACCTAGTCTATTGATTGATCTTTTTTTTTTGGTTTCGATTGTTTGTTTCGAAAAAAATTTTCTCACTCTTGTTTATCATTATGTGTTAGTTATGTACTATTCATTATTAGTTGCTCCTTCTGTTTCCTTCCCTTTTTGTCATATCTAGTCCTTTCTGCTTATGAATCTGGAGATGAGGGTTCCAAGGAAACAACCTCTCTACTTCTATGAGGTAGTGATAAGGTCTACCTTCCCCAAACCTCACTTGTGAAATTTCAATAGGTATGTTATTGTTACTCTTGCTTATCATCAAGTTCATCTTCAATTCCTTCCTATTTTTTGAAAAAATGGCTAATACTGATGAGCAGACATCAACCAATGAGGCAAATAATAGTTTGATCGAGTCCAACAATCCACTGTATGTACATTCATCTGATAACCCCGATGCAATGTAAATTATTTTTATAGTATAAGAATATATTTAATACTTTTTCCAAGCTCTAAATACATAATATACTACTGTCTATGGAGAATGATATGTGCCATAACTCCTATTTACGGTGCACCTTACCAATTATAAGTTACGAAAAGAAAATCGATAAATTAATAATTCAAATAAATTGAAAAAGAAATTAATTTGATTTGACCGCAAAATTCATTAGCGAGATGGTATTCAATAAAGCTCGATTCATGTGAAACTAGTAAATAGTAATTACAATAGTAATATTTCAGTATATTAATTAAAAATGATTTAAATAATATAACGACGAAAGAAGTCTTTATCATGCGATCTTTACTAGATCATTATATATTGAATTCTTTCATATTTTCATACTCATTTGTAAAATTCATTCTCGATCCATGTGAAACTAGTAAATAGTAATTACTACAATAATTCTTCAATATATAAATTAAAAAATAATTCAAATAATATAACAACAAAAGAGGTCTTTATCATGCGAGATGATATTCAACATAACTCGATTCATGTGAAACTAATAAATAGTAACTAATACAGTAATCTTTTAATATATAAACTAAAAAATGATTTAAATAATATAACGACGGAAGAGGTCTTTATCATGCTATTTTTATCTGACCATTATATCTTGAATTTTTTATATTTTCGTACCATCTTTATCTGACCATTATATCTTGAATTTTTTCATATTTTCATACTCATTTCATGTCATTTATCTGATATTTTTAATTTGAAACTATATTTAAGAAAATATTTTTTTAAAATTTTTGATCTAAAATAATTTTTATATATTTAAATAGTTGAGAATTATTTATTAAGAAAAAAAATTTAAAATTAAATTATTTTTAATTAGAAAAAGATAATATTTTTTTTATGACTAACTAAAAAAATATTATATAGAGTATAATTATTCGGAAATCATGTCATTTATTGATATTATGGTGATGTTTCACAGAGAATAAATATTCAAATTTTCACAGTGGGAAGGTAGAGGCTTTACCGTGTTGTCGGAGGAAAGAAATTTAAATGATGTTGACTATAGTGTGAACGCATTATTTCATTACAAACAAATAATAATAATAGTGCACGTCAAATCCAATCACATCAAACTAGCTTTTTTCCTCAAGTTTTTGACTCAAAAAAAGCGGCCACAATGACTTTAGTAACGTTTCACCATTTAATTTTAGAAGATTAGGAAGCCCTCTTGCTTCTCTATTACTCTCGATTTCACATTGTATAGGCTAAAAATTTGAGTTTGATGCGTGGTGGATTAGGGAAGAACGCGTTGAAAATAGAACAGTATTATTAGAGTGTATGATGGAGTGAATGAAACTGCTTTATTTTTAATTAAGATCTCAAATTATATTCTGTGCATAAAATTTTTTTGATAAAAAGTGCTTCTTCAGAATGAACCCTACGTGATGCGAATTTAAATTAGTAAGGCTCCAAATTCACATTGAACAAGCAAATTAAAATATACAAATTCATTATTCATGACTAATGACGACTTAGTAATGTAGGTGTTTGGCTAGTGTTACTAATTATTATACTCTTTCTGTTTTGGAGGAAAAAGAAAGAAAAAGCCTATTAGGTGACATGTTCCTGTCAAAAGGTACTATTATATTAATTCATAGGATTTAGTTAAAGCAGAATCATTGACAAACGTGATGTCGGATCCAATGGAGAAGAAGCAACAACGTGTTTTATCTTAACTAGTAAATACTATCTCGTTCATTTTGTTAAAATGTGTAATTAATATTATGTAATATTATAACCTGTAATAATATATTTAATATTTATTATTTTAGCAAATCATTCCTTCTGGAATCAGATGCAAAGTTTATGATCAAATGCTAGTTAAAAGTATAATTTAGGACATGAAGAAAATTCTTTTCATAGAAAATGTTTTATAAAAAAATAAATAACTCGTCATCTTACTTATTTTTTTTATATCCATAAGTAAGAAAAATATGTTATTATAAAAATATTTGTATATAATCTAGATAACTAACAACTTATAGAGTCTCGAGCGTCTTTCCTTGTATAAAGAGATAATGAGGAATCGTGCAATCCATTATTCGTATGAAGATAAAGTACATTGAATGATGAAAAGGATACAATCAATTAATCGAGGTCGATCGAATTATACCCGGGGCCTCAATTTTTATCTCTTTAGTCAAATGAATAGAAAGGCCCCTACAGGGAGGCCCCTCGGGTAAAATTATTTACACTCGTGACCTGCAAATTTTATCTTCGCACGCCCTATGCTGTTTTGCGTACATGAGAAGGAACAGCAGGGCACACCTAGAAGTATAGTCTAATGATCAACAAAAATAAAAGAATGATCAAATTCACGTAAAAAAATATTAAGTTCATATGAATTCAATACTATTAGATAGTACCGCTTCAAATGAACTTTCAGGTTCAAATCTCACCGGATGCAAAATATATTAGGTGATATTTTATATTTACATAAACCTTGATGTGCGAAGTATGTATATTTATTATTGATGTAATAATTGAGGTATGTAAAAGCTGGTCCATTGCTAATAATTTTGCTTGCTCAATCTTGTTAATACACTCATTTTGATTATAAGTAGGTAAAAAGGGAGGAAATTTCAGTGCGCCTAGTTGCAAAAAAAAATAAAAAAATAGTTGAGTGTATGTAGCTTCATTTTCTAAATTAGAAATTGGGGTAGGTGAGTAGATTAAGGTAACATATCAGAAAAGTAGTTTTATTCTCTGTACCTTTAAGTGGTACTATTTTTATAATATTTTTTTTCTTGATAAAGAGTACTTTTTCTCAATATTTTGCAACCAAAAGTACATGGGTACCCACTCTGTTGATCTGACTCAGAATTTCAAGGAAAATACCCACACTATATCTCAACTGTTGAATTCACTTAAATTGAATACAAGAGAAACCCGCGCCCATAAAATTTCTATTCCTATGCAGTAGCTCGTAAACAAAACATAAAAAATAATTGTCACTAGGCAAATCTGATATGACAAGTTTGACCCAGAAGGTAAGAGTAGAGAGGCTTCTTTTGAAAGAGGAGTGTGTGAGTTTATTTCAAAAAATAGGCTGGAGTCGGACCAACCAATAGTACCCTTTTTATTACAAGTAGGAAAGAGAGATGCATAACTATGCGAATTACTTCTGTATAAATTCATAAATAATATATAAGAACCATAGCGTTTGCGATTGGTAAATTGATCTTCAACAGACAGCCTATGTACAAAGGAAAACAAGAAAACAGATTGAACCCAACAGATAAATACAGAAAGCATGTCTAAACATGTTGCATGTTTTTTCTATTACATATATTTTTGAACTTACAACACACAACACTAAAACAAACGCTTGAAAGATATCTGTGCACCTCATTTAGCTAAAACTTCTATTGCGCCTTAAGACTGGCACCATTCTTCTAACGTAGGAGTATCCACCCCCACATTTTTCATGTCAAATATGTTCGCTGCAATACGAAAGAAAAAATAAAATCAGCACATCTATCAGCAGCTCGAGATGGATTATAAATGATCCGAACATCTACTTTTACTTTAAATGGATGGCAAATTAGCATTTCAAGAAAATAATGATCACATATTCACATGAGGTTGAGTAAGTTCCGCTAGCACTTGGGACATAGCAGAAAAAACTATGTTCATTCAAGATCAAATTTGCTATGACGACCAAAAGCAAACACAGAACACATCTGCCAACTAAACTAATAGGCTGGATCGCTGTTTTCAAACTAGGAAGAGACTGATAATTATGCTTCTAGTGTACAAATGGAACTAACTGAATTCTTATGTAAAAAACTTAAGTACATAAAATACAGAATCGCAATGAACACAGTCCTTAAAAAGAACTACATAAATTTGATGGTCATGTCAGAGGAAAAAATTGGCAACTTCAAAACCAACAGAATCAATAAAACTTAGTTCAAGTCTTGAAATCTTTTTCGCTTGTCCACCTCCAATGTAAAGGTTATGGCTTAGATAAGTATGGATCCAAAATTAAGATTATGGCTTAGACAAGTATGGATCCAAATCATTTAACACGGTCATTTCCTCATTACAGATTCCCAAGGCAGAAACAGAAGGGGGTATGAGTGGCTGAACTTTCACATATGTGGCAAATTCATCTATGAACCAAAGTGAAAATAAGCTTCACAAGACAAGACAAGGTTAAACACTAAAGCATATATTGATGATGAAGAGAAACATCGACCTCTATGGTCTGAAATTATGATCCGGTTAAGTGATCATTAATTGTAATTAGTAAATACTTAAAATAAGATATAGTATGAAGTTGTTTTACACTAAATACTAACCAACTTGCCTAGAACCTAGATTAAAGGACAAATAGTCATAAGCTATTAAAACTATGATTCAATAGGTAAACAAGCACAAAAATGACTGCTTTGAGGAATCTATTACGCTTGACAAGATAAGAAGCTGGGGAATACATACCAATGTGTATATCAGGAGTAGCAGCAGCTGTGGCATCTATGATGACCGTTACACGTTGATAGTCCAATGCTACAGCATCAAAGACAGTCTGCCGTATGCAATTTGGAGTTTGAACACCTAAACGAAAAATATCAGACATTTGACAAATGCATACACATCAGTTAATCAAAGTGTAAAGTCTATAGCTGGAGAAAAACTCGATCATAAGTATCCAATTACCAATAATGACCAAGTTGGTAACGCCAATACCCTGAAGATACGAATGAAGGTTTGTGTTAAAGAATGCACTGAAGCGTGTTTTCACCAATTTGTAATCACCTTCCTGAATAACAAGCCCATCAACCAATTCTGCTCCCACAGCACCCTTTGATGTCGGTTTTGGTTTCCCATCACCGTACAAATGCCTACGAAACAATTCAACATCTCTTCCTAATGGGTCATGCTCACGGACAACCTACCACAAATTGATTTTTTCATCAGAAATGAAGCTCCTATACACAAACAATTTATAAACTAACAATCAGGGCACTACGGGATCGTTTGGTACGAGGGATGAGGAATAACTAACTAGGGGATAAATTTTAGGATGAGCTTATCTCATGTTTGATTGAAATAAAATCGCTAGATAACTTACTCCGGGATTATAGTGTTATTTTCATCCCACATCCCAGGATAACTTGTTCCCCAACCGGACATTCCCTAAAAGATAACTACACTACATTTGATGGTTAATGGGATGGGTGGACTCCTTACAAGACTGGGCAATCCTCATCACTTTGAGTTGGCTTTAGGAGTGTGAGTTAGACCCAAAAACTAATTTTACGGTCACCACTCATAAAAAGTAGGACTTTAACCTACATTGCAACAACAACTACTACACCCCATTCCTAAACAAGTTAAATGGGCTATATGATGAATCTTTACTACTTCATTTAAGCTCAACTTAGGTTAAAATCCATTAATATTGTAAAATTTCTTTACATATAAGTTAAATGCGTCATGAATTTGTATTAATGGAAGAAAGATTTGAACTTTACAGTAAAAACGCAAAGTTAAGAAATACCCAGATAATAGGGATGCGGCGGTTTCTGGCAACTTCAACTGTCTTGATAACGTTTGGAACAATAGCTTCACCTCCTTTAACAAGCATAGGAGCACCAGGTAGTATAAAATCTTTCTGAAATTTATGTTCAAACATATAGATTTTCAAGAAATGATTGTTATAATATATGCTGAATCAGAAGAAAGTTGGAGAAAATACCTGCATGTCTATGACAACAACAGCTGTTTTACTCCATTTATCACTATTTTCTGAGGCCATTTGCCGATTCCAAAACTTCAAATTTTTGCCAGAAAAATGGTCCGAATCCACCAGCTAGTTTCAAGCTAATCAATTTTATTTTTTTTTGGTTAATATTTTGAGCTTTGACCGTCATTATTGGATGGGCCAGCCTAATTGGGCCTGCGCCTGGGCCTGGTTCCCGAACTCCAAACTTTTCAATTTAGTTGGCTTTTGCTCTAGATGGGCCAGACTGATTGGGCCTAGGCTTGGTGCCCGAACTCCGAACTTTTCAATTTGTTTGGGCTTTGCTGTTCACTGATATGTATTCTTCCTTTTTAAATTGGGGAAATTTCATGTATAGAGAACAAATTCTGACCTATTATGTCACCTTTTTTTCTTAGGTATCCATTGTACGACTTTCAATAAACCACCACTAAATTTTTGCAAATATATATATGATAAAATAATTAATTTTATAATAAAATAGTTATATTTTATTTACATAAAAAATAACCAAAAGTCATTGCAACTATACACTTACTATACTCTGTAGCAGTATACCTTGTCAAAAGTCATAGAAATTGTACACTGATTATATAATATAGCGTACTTATACATGAGCTACACACTGACCATACATTATACTATGCTCAAAAAATTAAAATATAACTCAATTACACATGAAATATACAGTGACAAATTCAATCTCGATCAACTTAAAATCAGCTTTAAATAGTCTCAAAATTTAGATATGAAATTATCTGGATATTTTTAAGTCTTTTAATATATAATTTGCTTGAGACAATTCATGCTTACGATACGTTAAAAGTTTTTTAAAAAAAAGATGACGAAGCAGAAAAAGGAGGAGGAATTGATGATCAATTTAATCATTTTACTCGTAAGCAAATTAGCTGATCGACTCTTTTGTATAATTAATCCAATAAATAAATCTCTTGCTAATTTTGAGGGCCAAATATGTTTATTGATCAACTAAAACAATAAAAACAACTCATATTATCTAAACGAAATATCTTTTAGTTTGGATGACAAATAATTTCAATGGCAAAAAATGAAGTATAAAATTTTAATAAATTAGTGATAAATTTAGACCCCACTTTATTAACATTTATAAACCAAATTGTTCTCTTTGACTAAGGGATGTCTTTTAGAATATCCAATCAAATAAAGATAAACATAGTTATTGCAATGCAAATTATGAGCAAAAAGACTTAAAAAAATCAAACCATATTCTATTGAATGGAAGATTAAAAAATTCAGCCGTCCATCCATTATTAAAAAGAATTTTTTGGTGATATTTCCAGAGAAAGACACGTACACGCACAAAGTATATTCTTTTCGTCCTGAAATAAAAATAATATTTGTTCAATTCTTATCTAACTAGTAAAAATTATTTTAGTAGACTATATCTTATATTAATAATTTTTTGTAAAAAATATGATTTGAGCTGAAATAATATTTATTTTGAAAAAAAAAGGAATATTATTTTTATTTTACTCTTTGCTCCCACCCAAACTGTCACTCTCTGGCTTTGAAATAAAATAAAATACGTTTATATTCTAATAAACACTTTTTAGTAAAAAGCACAAATAGACAAGATAATGGTACTATCTTCTTCTTTTTGATAATATTAATTCTAGCATGATCATGAATCGATGATTGTTTTGACCTGTGTATTAGCAACATTTATTTCTTTGTTGCCCTTTGTTTTCTATTTCTATTTTATTTTTCAATTCAAATTTCGAAGCTCAATTAATTCGTGTTTATTTTAGATCTAAATTCTCAATTTGAGGGTAAAATTGCTCTTCGCCAATATTCAAGAGTATGATCTAGCAATGAACATTTAAAGACGTTAAGTAATTTTTTTTTGTCTATTTTTATTTTGATAAATAAAGTTATTTGATATTCTTTTTCGCAGAAGGTAAATTTATTCTTTTATAACAACGTTTGACATTGGACAATACGAACAGTAGTACAACACTAGCTAGTCTCATCACTTTTTGCATTAATTCCTCTTCTTTTTATTTTTTTTTAATAAAATCAATTTCTCTTTTTGCTAGTGGGAAAATGATAGTGGAATGACCTATGCATATTCCACATTCTATAGTACGACATAACATATAAATTAGTGTATATTCATCTTTTTTCAAAACAATAATAAATTAAATTATAAGCAAATGAAATATGCATTTTTTTTTGTCACGACAATTATTACATGATGATTACATCATGAAGGAAGAAGTCGTACAAGATATTATTAGTATTAATTTGGAGAGTTAAAAGATGGTTAAATTTTAGATAATTTTTTTAATCGTTTTTACTTTTTATGTCTATTTTGATATGTTGTATCCGAGTCAAGAGTGTTTCTGAAACAACCTTTTTATTTTCACAAGAAAGAGGTAAGGTTTGCATATACTCTACCATATTTCTCAAATCTCAACTTTGCCTTTCTCAAATTTGAGATTTTACTAAATATATTATTATTGGTATTGTTTACCACTATTAATATATATATATACCACTAAAATAAATAAAGGATTCTATAGCTATTATTTAGCGACAATAACAAATATAGTATTTATAACCAACACTCTATAAATGTCGTTAAAGGTTTTAGTAACTTTGGATGCAATGACATTAACTCAATTATCACTAATGTTTTTGCGATAATAAATATTGCCTCTAAAAAGAAAATATATTACCAATAAATATCTCTTTTGTCGTAGTGTAACATGATTAAAAAGAGAGAGATATTAGTGAATTTGTTATAAGAACATTTGTGAAATAATTAAGCTAAAACTCATTGACCTAATTTACTTTCAAACAAGAGATGTACGAGGCCAATGTACATTTTATTTTTCTCTCCAAATTAGTATACAATTGTCATTTACTGTCTAATTATGGAAATCGTTAAGTACTAATCTTCTGTTTAATTAAGTAACTAAAAATATCAAATACAAAAGTCAACTCTAAACTATTCAATGAGTTACCTGTCTTTTATCGTAGTAATTTCGAAGTAAAGATTAAGTTACTATATGTTTCTATTTAAAAGGTTTACTTTGTACCATTCAAGGTCATATAGATCAAAATTCGGAGCGAAAACGTCATTTAGAATTATACTTTATTTTAATGAATATTCACTTTACATTGTTTAGTCCATCTCAATATTAATTTATTGTTAAAATAATTTAAATATAAGAATTCTTGTATTATATATATATTTACGACATGTAATTAAATTTAAAAAAGATACAATAATTTTTCTTTCAGTTGATTTTATTCAACTACTTTTTAATTAGTTGAGCTAATTAATAAACTCTAATGTATATATACAACACTTACAAACTAGATTTTGATTATTCATGAAATAAATATGGCGATATCTAACCATACAATAAGATTTTTTATCCTTGTTCCTTCCTACTTAATTAGAAATGCAAAATATAAATATAGCATCAGCAACAGTCAACCCTAACTAACTTATTTAGAGTGACTGCTTCTGATGTTATATCAATAAACATCATTAAGTATATTATGAAACACTAATTGTTACATTAATTAATATTATAAATATCCTCCTCCTCCTAGAGCTGGGGTCCAATAATCTCCAACAGTATTGTTATTGTCACACCCAACATGTTGTGTACAAGATATAGGAACCAAACACAACCCTCTACTCCTCAAATCCTGAAATATTTTTATTTCCAAATTACCATATTATAAGAAACTATATGCAAAGTAATGAAGTAAAAAAGCTATTAGATCACAAACTAAGATGAAAAGAAACTAAAATGTTCAAAGTAATTCAGGAACGGAGTTCCTGTTCTGCTTAAAAATTCTTTCGACTTAAAACATGTATTTTTTTATATTTAAAAATCCATTTACTATATTATAAATAATTTTCAGAACTTATAGATTCAAAATTTTAAACTTGATTGGATATATAAAAGGACTCATTATTTCAGAACTTAGAAATTTAAAATTTAAAATTCGATTGGATATATGAAAGGATTCGTTATTTCAGAACTTATAAATTCAAAATCGTAAATTCAATTGGATATATGAAAGGACTTATTATTTCAAAACTCATATTCAAAATCTTAAATCCGATTGGATATATGAAATTACTCATTATTTTAAAACTTATAAATTCAAAATTCTAAATCTGATTGGATATATGAATGGATTCATTTCAAGATTACTTTTAGCTAAGTTTTTATTCATGGAATTATTGTATGAGTTCATAAAGTTGGCAACTTTTGCACCTAATATAGGACACAACTTCTTTTTGAATAGGAAATTGATATATATACTCTGATTCAGCTTTACCACTAATAATGCAAATTAAAGCTTGCTTTTTATTATCATTTTTTTGTTAGGGATCCAATAAAGCATCAACTTCTTTGTGAAGTAAATTAATCAAACAATTACTAGTATGTATATATTTTATTTCCTTGAATTCATGAAAGAAATTTGTTGTTCAAAAAAATTACAATCCAATATATGATTAGTCACATGCAGGTGTATTATGGATGTGAAAGAAGAGAATATTAATTTATTGGAAAATGTGAAGGAAAATAAGTGTAACTCTTACAGGAGATTGTTGGTGAGTGTGACTCATGCTTCCTGCTACATTGCCCATGTATGGAGAGCTTAATGCCTAGTGCAACACAATAATTTTTTTTTCCATTACAAATTAAAAAAAAATCAAATGTCATCTAACATAACAAGCGAAAATAATGATCAATAAAAGTAAGATAAGAAGGTAAAAATAGAAAGTGATTTCTTTTCATCTATTCAAACTTATTCGATAGAGTTGCTTGGTTAATATACTGATAGAAAATAGCTAGTATACCTCGTAAAATTAGTAGGCGAGTACATGCACGCAATCTAAAAAAAAATATATCTTTTTTTCATGAAAAATAAAAAGTCAAGTAACATAAGAAGCAAAAATAATGATAGATGAAGTAAGCTAAGAATCATATTGTGAGATATCAATTTCAAATTTTAGTGAATCGAAGGCAAAAATATTAGTAGTAGTGATTTTTCTCATATATTCAAATTTATTGGATAGAGTTGCTTGGTTACTGTGCTGGTAGAAAAATAACGAGTATTTTGTAAAATTAGTGAAGAAGTTCGTACAAGCTAACACGAACATCATAGTTTTTCTTTTTATTTGAGATTATTTATCATTTTGTAAAATGTATGAAGAGAAATTACCTGAATTTGTGCCTGAAGGAATCTGATGTATCCAATGGCTTCTGACAAGACGGAGGCTGTGTCAGTCTGCAAAAGAGAACATATATACCCATGCCTATCATTTCTTCTTTTCTGCACATATTACTTTAAACATGGCTATTTTTTAAAAAGCTAAATTAAAGTGCTGTTTTTGCAATCTCCTTTTATGGGTTTCATCATAAACTAGTACTACTAAATGGTAGTACAGTAGTATATTTCAGTCATAAATATTCTTTACTGGCCTGACTTATATTAAAATACTATACAAACAGAGACGAATTCGTGATTTAAATTTAATTGATCGTCAATATTTGTAGTTTCAGATCATTTCTGTTCCCTTCAGCCTGATAACCCATCTTTTGTATATTTTGAGATTAGCTAGAGTTGTGTATATATTTTAATCCACTTTTGAAATATGTACTCTTTGTTTGTAGTAGTTCTGTACTAGGGGCTTTCAGATTTTGGGAGGGAGTCACTATTGTGTTATATATATATTTACCACGTTGCTGCTTATTTCTGTATTTATTTCGGTTCCTCTTAGTTTCTAGGTAGTTTACCCTCTTACTTTTCAATGTCATATTCGTGTCGAATTCTCTAAAAATATACTATTTTTGACGAATCTAACACGCACATGTTGACACTTTTGAAGAGTTTGAGCAACATAACATATTAGTTGCATCCGCCTCTATATTAATAAGAATATCATATTTAATTTATTTGAATTTAAATTACAACGTGGACGTCATAAATTTTCTTTATAACATATCAATAATCTTAAAATTAAGACAAGTTACCTATTATAACATTAGGTGAAAGAACAATAAAAAACTTGGATTTATATATGAAGTAAAACTTAATTTACTTTACCTTTCCAAATGGAGAAACAAGTTGGTGGAGTGCTGTTATCCTATCTCCTAGTTTCTCTTTTCTCACCTGCACTTCCCAATATAAACAAATTAAATTAATGATGACCACTTTCTATTTATAGATACAAAGTGAAAAAAAAAAGTTGATTTAATCAAATTTTCGTAAAATCAATTTTCATATTAAATATAAAAGAGAGGGAACGTAGTGATCAAATATATACCATTCCACGAACTAGTTTAGCAACATATACATTATCAATATATAGAGAGATGTATATTGTATATATATTTAATATAAAATATACACGATGTATATATTTTAGATATATTTTTTATTAAATTAAATGATCGAACGATTTAAACTCGTAATTATTCCATCAAAAAGATATCTAGAAAAACATAGAGAATTACCTTGAGAGACGGTTGAGCTGAAGAATGTTGAACTCTTGCCTTCTTGGTTACCCCACCACTGCTTGTGCTGTTACACTTTATTTCATACAGTAGAGAAAACAATTAATTATAACGGTAAAAAATAATATTAAAAAAAAAAGAATTAGCAAAACATACTAAAATGATGTGAAAAATATTTCACACGATAGAAAATGATACATAATTAGTAACTGAACTACTATCACATGTTAAAATTCGCTATGCGAATAAATAACCATGAAACTAGATTTTACTATGATTAAAATTAGTTAAGCTAACTAATTATGAATTATTTGGCTTTTGTTAATCATAAAATCACCTTTTTCTTTTGCAATATTTCTTGTACTTATTGACTTTATGAAAGATCAATGATATGAAAAAAGAATCCACTTTTTAAAAAGTAAAAAAAAAAAATTAACTTACCTCAGATGAATGATCTGGATTCTTGGCTTCAGGTTGAACCACTTTGTTACTGTTGGTAATTTTATTAGCAGGAGATGATGAAAAGTTGAAAATATTATTATGATTTAAATTAGTGGTAACACAAGAATTAGCTGGTGATAAATCTTGATGGTAATTACTATACAGTCCTTGGCCCACTACTACTTCTGATTTTACATCAAAAACAGGAACCCTAAAACTTGAATTAGATGGAATATTATTATTATTATTATTATTATTAATTGAATTCAAATTTTGGATTTCTTCCCAATTCTCCAGCTTCTTGTATTGATGATGAAAATGATCACTTATATCAGATTTTTCTTGATCACAAGATAATCCAGACCTGAAATTTAATTTTTAAAAAAAGGAATAAGTAATTAAGAGGAAAATGATGAAGACAATTAGAATTAAAATTAGCACATAATTATCCATTAGGAAGAAGAAAAAAAAGGAACTAGGTGTGATGATTTTTCACATTTATTTAACTAGGTAATAATCTTTAACTCTTTTGATTAAACATAACCAACTTAGTCGTTGTTGTAGTCGGACTGTACTCTATTATAAATTTCTGACCACATTTTGAATATTAGACATGTTTAAAATCTTTTTCTTCTTTAAGTGTTGGTTAGAGAAAAGGGATGAAGAAGAAGGTTCAACAACGAAATTAATTTTATTATGAGCCAACTTATGATGTTCATATCGATCTATAGACTATAAGACTCAAAAACTAAAAACTCATAGCATGAAACTTTTTTAGAAAGAGAAAAGCAATTGAGCCTTTGAAGTTCTATAAATTTAAAAGTTTAAATGAGTAAAGCTTGACACAAAAAGAGACTACTAATGTTTGTGGGTAAAATCTTTGAACCATCTATAATCTACACAAACTCACTACACTTCAGTCTCAAATAAGTTGACAGTACAAGAAAGAAAGTAGAGAGAAGGAGATTTTACAGAAGTAGCTGGCTCCACGAGCGAGGTAAATGATTTTGACTTGGATTATTATCTGCCATAAAATTTGAAGATCCATAGAAATGTTGAGTCGTCGTAGAAGAAGAAGAAGAAGAAAGCTCATGAGATTCATGTGGATGCATGCTTGTGTTCATCATCATGTTGTTCCACCAATTATTACTAGGGTTTCCAGCCATGAAGAAGGATATATTATTGTGAACAACACATGATATACTATATAGTATTATTGTTTCTTCTTTAATGTAAGAGCCGCACAATATAAAAGAAAGAAAGAAGAAGAAAAATCCTTTTCAATGATTTTTTTTTCTTTCTTTCTTTTTAGGTAGCTAGCTTTGTCTCTCTTCTTTCCTTGTGAGAGCACCAAAACGAAACTTTGTTGAAGCTTTCAGCCTTGTTTTTGCTTTTCTCTTAAGAGGTTCAATAAACCAATATGTCCTTTTCAACCAAAGTACTAGCCTTATATTTACTTGGTAGTGTTTCTTACTTGTGGGGTTGACAATTGCTTTGATGCTTTTATTATTTTTTGTTTTCCCTCTCTAGCCACTTCTTCGATTTATGTGACACGCATCTCTTTTTAATCTGTTCTAAAAAGACTAACGTACTTATAATGTCGAAACAAATACTTTTACACTTCTCATTTGTTCTTAATGAGGAAGTTTATTATCACACAAATTGTAAACTAATGGGTATTGAACTAGTATTTCTCTGGTTTTGTCTTCGTCCCTGTTACAACATGTCTTCAAAACATGAGAAAACTATTAAAAATACCTCTAAACTTGACACGAACTATTATTTTCATCCATGAATTATTTTCCGTCTTAAAAACACTCCTCTACTTGACTAACTAAACTTAAATACACTCATGATCTTGTAACAAGAGTGAAATACACCCCTAAATTCTAGCCAAGTTAAGGAGTATTTTTAAAACTTGTGATAGTTCGGGGGTGTATTTTAATTTAGTTAGTCAAGTAGAAGAATGTTTTTAATAAGATTGTCAATAGTTTGGGATGAAACTAATAACTTGGTCCAAGTTCAAGAGTATTTTTAATAGTTTTCCCCAAAAAAAAATTATCTCCACACAAAAAATTTTCAGAAATCACTTCATTTTTTTCTTAAAAAAAAAAAAAAGCTTGGAAGGGATTCAAATTATATTTTTTGTATCATAAATGGAAAAGAAGGGAGTATATTCTTGTTGTATTTTTAAATTTTTTGCTCTAAGTTTTATTGTTAAAGGGTGGGGGCAAGAAAAGGTAAAGTAGGAGGAGTGTTTTCAGGCCATAAAAAAACAAATACTCGTGGGGTTTTAATTCCTTAATTTGGGGTAGCAACTTTGGGATTGTTATTTTTCTCTAACTTAGCTATATTTATAGATTCTAATAAAGGATAGCATGCTCTTTTCCCAAGTAATCATTATTAATTAATTAATTCATTAACATAACTTATTATTCTGCAGGTTTTTTATATTTTATCTTTCTAATTACCCTATGAGGCTTAGTAGGCCATATTAATTTGATAGCTCAAAAAGTTACCATACATTATCAGGTCAAATTCTACCATTTATTTATGAGGATTTTTTTTTAAATAGAACAAATATTTGAAATATAATAAGATAAAAAATAGCTATAGTTTGCTAAAATTACAATTCATAGTTACATATTATAGGAGAGAGGCAAGTGAAATCGAGAGAGGGAGAGAGAGGCGAGAGAGAGAGAGAGCATAGATAGTGGAGAGAAACGAATTGTATATATATGTCTGTTAAATTGTATCTGTATATCTGTCAAATAATTATATATGTGTAACTGATATATATATATATATATATATATATATATGGCAAGCGAGATTGGGAGATGTAGGAGAGAGGTGAGCGAAAGAGGCGAATTATATATGTATATCTGCCAAGTTGAATATGTATATTAGTCAAATAATTGTATATATGCAACTGATATACATATATATATATATATATATATATATATATATATATATATATATGTATATCTAGCAAGAGATTGCAGAGAGAGAGGAGAGAGGCTAGAGAGATGAAGAAAGGAGAAAAAATAGCAACAAAATTCTAATTATAGCTATAAATTATAATTAACTATAAAATCCAAACTATAACTACAAATTGTATTTTTTTTAATTATAATGATATAATATAAATACATATCATATGTTTGTGTAGTTACATAATTTATTCATTATTTAATTGAGTCCAATTGTGAGTTTAAAATTAAAACATGATATTTTTGCAAGTTGATATACAAGAGGAACTTACTGCAGTATATAAATTTAGGAAATTTGAATTAACTAACGAAAAGCAATTCTGCGCGTGCCTCTGCCCTGCTGTATATGTATGTGCATATGGATAATTAAAAGTATATATCCATATGGTGCCCATCTCATTTTATGTTTGGTGTCTGCCCATTTGGGAATAGGGCTTAATTTTTATCTGGATTTTGTATGTATATTAGAAACTCGATCCACTAAATATTTGATAGTGGACTAAGTCATTATTGTGTATTAATTCAAGTATTGTTACTTTTCTGTCTCATTTTATGTGATATTTCTTTATTTTAATTGAAAATAATTTAACTTTAAAATTTCTATTTTACCTGAATGAAATGATTCTCAACTATACAAATATCTAAGAAGATGCCAACTTCAAATTGTTCTTGTGTACGTTGCAGTACTAATCAACTACTTTGTGCTGTCCTCTTAGGCCTAGCTGGATCCCACTGACCCATCCATTTACCAACACTTGCAACAAATTTTACTCCCATTTTCAGTTGGCTGCTCAAGGATTCATATGAAGCCTTCACTTTTTTCACTGTTCTTTGAGTTATTGAAATGGAAACAGCTGATACTGCATGACTATTTAAATTGATTTATTACAAAAACTAATGACTGATTTCAAATATTAGTCCTAGTAACCATGGCAGGAAAGACAAATTTAGATCCAATCATGAGTCTTATTGAACCTAAAATATAATTCAAATAATTAAAGCACCCTTTTTATCCTAACTTGCGTTCGAGCTCAGACTGTTATATCTATTCAAGGGACAAGTGTTGTTCTATTTGAACTTTTTTGACTATGTCGACCCAACCAAAAAAAGGAGGAAAAAAGGAAGTATGATGCTGAAAGTGAGAGGTCTTACCTTCAATGTAATTCCTTGGATGATTTACAGCCTTGGAAGTAGGCGATTTTGTACTTTGGACCTCGCTTTTCCCATTCACTAGATATTTGCGCGATGAATAATTGTCCTTTCTTCATACGCATTTGAATCCTCAAGGCCCCCTTTCTTATAGGCAAAACTTCAAGCTTGCCATTTTGTTCTTGAAGGTTCGCCAATCGGACAAGCAGAGTCAAAAGTTTAAAACCACTCATTTTCAAGGTCATGGAACAAAGAGGCCAAAAAAACAAAAAGATAAGGATTAGTGGACTACAAGTCCCCAGAAAATCACACATTATGATGAACTTTTGTTGCTCCAAATTTCAACTGCTACAAAATTTTGTTACAGTAACAGCAACTGGTAAATTTAGCAACCAATTCTCAGTTAAAAGTATTATAACCTGCACATCATTTGACAACTCTACAGGCAGATTCAAAGCACTGTAAGGATTGTTCTTACCCTATACACAGCTAAAACAGGGTTGCTTGAGCCATCTGATTAAAAAATTGAATCAATTGTGAACTGTGATTGATCAAACCTTTTAAGAGAATCTTCAAGATAGACATATAAATGAGATTAAATGAAAGTAAAAGCTACATTAAAAAAGACAAGAAACTTTAACAAATGAATGCACTCAATAAAGCAGAACAAGTTGCTTTATCAAGGAATCTTGATTCCTAGTTCAATTTCTATGTTATCTTTGGGCAACTTTTGATCCATAGTTTGACTGAAGCTTGCCTTTCCTGTCATTTCATTTCACCTTTCACAAGAATTATTGTATCTGACTAATGTTGTTGACCGAACCACCATGTCGATGCATAGCAGCAATCGATTCCCCACATCGTTGAAGACAGTAGTAACAGTAGCTGTGCAGTGATGAAAGATACATCAAAACCACATGAACAACAGTCACTAACACAAAAAAAAAATCGACACATGAATGACATCAACCCAAATAGATGACAAGATGAAGGCACGAGCAAGATATCTCCTTGGCAATATCTACAGATACAATGCCTTAATAGTTGACTGACTACCATAGCTATTTCAGTTACGTCGTTTAAACTTAGTTTGTAAGCAACTACTTAGTTATATTAGGGTTCTTATAGGTATCAGATCTACCCAAAGTGCCATTTTTCCCTTCTTTTGACCCATTTCTTAGGTAAAGTCCCGACTCTATTTGAAAATGAATTGGAAAGATAAAGTTCTTTTCTAGTTTCACTTCTTGAGTTAAAAATTTAACTAGCTATGAGAATTGATGCCATGGCCGTGTATAAAACACTGAAGGTAAAGTTCGTATAAAAGTTGCACGAGGATGTGAGACTCTGAACAAATAAAATACTTTTCTAAACAGCCCTGAAGTGTTTTATGTAGTATTGACTCTCAAAGCTTCTCTTCTTTGCAATCTACAAGATCAAAAATTGAATTCAATTAAGTCAAGCCATCAATCTTAGAAACTTCAAATAGAAATTAAGACAAGCAAGAATTTCAAGCCAATCCCTCAAGTCCCTTCATATTATACTAAATATTTGTTAAATACTTTTGTGGACTTCCCATAATTACAGAATATTTGATCATTTTCATAAAATTAAAATTTACAGGTCTCACATATCTCAAGCTATCTTAAGTAATCAACGAGAATGAGTCCATGGACGACTTGAATGCTTTCAGATATGACCACGAAAGTAGGAAATATCTTACAAGTGAGGTGATACAATAGTCTGGTTTAGAAAGGGCTGAATGCATGAAATGAATAAGTAAAAAGAAAAAAGTTCCAATTCATGCTATCAACCATGAACTCAGCCTCAAATCAAGTGAATGCCGGGATACTAACCTTAATTATTTAATAAGTTTTGCTACAATTATTCTCCCCACGTCCCAATTCCCAAGAACTAGCAAAGATTAAATATCCCAAGTTTGAACAATTTCAACACCACCAGTTGAAGAAAATAGTGAAATTAACGTAAATAACAATGCAGTATCCAGATGATTTCATATAGAGAAAAAGGATTTTTGTAAGAGCAACTTTTTTCATTTTGAACAGTAAATAGAAGAAGAGTTTGTTAGCAGCAACTTACAGAATCGAACAAAAGGATTAAGTAAGAGATGATATCTAACCTTTTCCTCTCACTTAAACCGCACGTTCATCTCAATACGACTGTACCTCACATTCATTAGAGCATTACCCGGTGTAGGCTTATCAACCCAGATATAAAAATGCCAGATAAGGAACTCCAAGAAAGCATCAAATTCTGACTCATATCGAAATAGCATTCCTGGCTAATCCCAAAGGGGAGAAACAAAAGGAAATTATATGTGTATCAAATTATTATCAGATCACAAATAATGAAGAGGTGAATTCCCTGATAAGTTAGAAGGCTGTATTACATGTAACTTCGTCAAAGAGAAGACCTTAACCAACTGTTCCTTTAGCAAGGCCGACATTTCAGTGTCTGGTCTTGCTGCATCTACCTGATTAACTCTTCATATTGAAATTGGAATGGCAGACTGTGAAAACAAGCATGCAATGGAAACCTAAGTTGTGCAAACTCTTCACTTTCAATGCCCCGTCCATGTCGGATTCTCTGAAAATACACTACTTTTGGAGAATCCAACACTCATCCACTGACACTTTTAAAGAGTCCAAGCAACATGGATGATCCATGGAAACATATTAGTGGGAGATAAAAGTCAGTATATAATACATCAAACCTACTCCTCTTTAACTTAACTTTCACACATCTTGGGTGCCAAAATAGGATATATACATGTAAATATTTTCCATAATAAAATAGGTTGAGAAACGAGGTCGTAGGTTCAATTATGCTTCTTCCGATACAAGCCTTGATAGACAGAGTAACCTAAGCTAGTACCCATGGAATTAGTTGACATGCATGCAAGTTAGCTCGGACATTATGATTATCAAAAAAATAATTAGATGAGCTATAAATAAGTACAATTTCTAGAAAGAGACACACTACATAGTCATTAAAGGTTTCTATAGAATGACAGTCTTTCCTTTAATTTTATTTTTTTGGAGCAATAAGCACATTATTGCAGCTAGTTCAAAGCAAACTAACAGTATTTAGCATTACCAGGAGAACATCAACGCCAATTCCGAGTACCTTTTCATCGCTTACTAGAACATACAAAATTCAAAAGTAAGTAGCATTGAGCAGAACTCATTTGATGTGACTCAACTATAACGAGATGGATCAAAAAATTAAAATGAAGATAGTGATATACACCTGATGAGATGAAGCAAGAGACTTCCACGGAAGAAGTAACTTATAGTAGGTACTGAGCAAAGCATCTTTTTGTGGCCGTAGATGAGAATGCTGACGAAGCTAGGGTTTGTGTATCCATCTCCAGCTATGGTGAATTTCAGCTGAATATCAACGGCGAACAGATGTGCCGGAAAAATGAGAACCTCCGGTGGCGATTCCAGAAGGCAATTTCTCAGACCAATTCTGGCGGTTCGTTTACAAAATGTTTTCCTTTTCACTATTTTCACTTTTACTTTTTTTCAAAATTTTAGAATTTATTTTAATTTCAAAAGAAATCTTAAATTTCATTTTTATAAAATGATGACTTCATTTAAATTCTATTATATATTTCTCTACACTAAGGTCTTATTTAATTATTGGTTATGTATTTTTCACATGTTGAGTTCATTTATTCATTATTCTATTTATGTTATTATTAATTTTCATCCCCTGCATTACAATCATAATCAACTTTCTCAATCACAATTACTATGGTTGATTTGTTATCAATTGCCATAGTTAACACTTACACTACTAGCTATCATAATTATTTTTATTAATTATTGACAATTATCATCATCAATAATTACGTTTCTTCATCAACAATCGCATTACTAATTCTTGTCAACTATTATTATAAGTCACTATAAACAAATTTCACATTAAGAGATAAAAAATTTTTTATCCAAAAGAGTCAAATTCAAGATTAATGATTAAAAATAAAAAGAATACTTATAACTCCTCTAAAAATCTTTACAAGTTACAACTTGTTTGGATGGTGGTTTTCCTTAGTGGTACTCAATTAACATATGACTTGTGAGGTTAGTCAAGTTATTCATAAATGGGAGAAAAAATATTTAATTTTGGATAAGATAACATTTATTCAAAGTTCAACACATCCATTGTTATGATTTTTTTTCAACCTTCAAGGTCAGAAGCAAAAGTGTTATTCATGAGACAAAACTTAAAGTTGTCCCTATAAAAAAAATTGGATTCAAAATTTAAGATTACTCATTTTGAAATTAAGGTACAAACAACAACAAGATACCCAGTGGAATCTCACAAGTGGGGTCTGGGGAGGGTAAAAAGATACGCAGACCTTACCACTACCTCGTAGAGGTACAGAGGTTGTTTTCGAGAAACCCTCGTCTCAAAAACCCATAAGCAGAATAAACTAGATACGGACATGTTGTGCCTTGACCACTTCAGGACTTGAGCAAACAAATGAGTAAGGATCAGCAAAATCAACAGAAAAGTCACATTCAGTTCAAAACAGTGCTAAACATAGATACAGCTAGAGAAGTTAGATTTACATGTCAATGGTTTATGTCCAAAATCAGCCAATCGTGGCAAATAACTAAAATCTAAACAGAACCTTGTGTGATGGGTCCAAGATAATCACCCTCCAAGCTCACAACTGCTTGGAATTCCTTCTCTGCCTCCACATACCTTGCTCCAACCACGATGAAACGCACCACAGTCTCTTTCTCAATTCTTGACATTTTCTCATTCATAAAGATGGGATTTTCTCCAGGCACATACTTATAATCCGCCATCTTCTGATGAGACAGGTATATCTTGTCGGTGGGGCCACATCTCAAAAAGACGCCGTGCTTCAAGATCTTCTCAACAACCCCTTCCAAGATTTCTCCACGGAATATCTTGAAGGTAATGCAACTGAATTCCACAGGGAAAAGCACATCACCAGCATGTTCTCGAACTTTCCCTTCCCCAATCCTCTCCAATGTAGAGACAGCAATAAAGTAACCAAGATTTTTTGAGGCCTTCTTGGAAGCAAAGTCATCCAAGAGGCGAATAACTATTGCCTTCTGAAGCATTAAGCCTTCAACATCAAGATTCTCAGCAGGTATTATCACATTCCACGACAACTTCGACTTCAGATACATTTTAAATCACCTGTCACAAATCAAAAAGCAGTGGGCTTTATCAAGGAAAGTATGGGGCCTTACAAAGAAAGGATGCAGTGTCAGCAATACTAGCATGCAAGTTCTAGAAAATCTTTCGAATTTCATATGCCACAACTGTTATCAATCTGTATTACCAAAAAAAAAAAAAAAACAGTGTCTGAAAATTATGTAAGAACAGAAATCGAGCCCATTGAATGCACAGTGTGTCCTTAAGGAAATTATTCCCCTCAATGTACCCGAGTTGTTGGAATCTTTCCTCCCAGGAT
>DF359564.1:33693-73823 GCA_000787875.1 Solanum virginianum
AAATGATTTTTAAAATTTTATAATCATAAATTAAAAAACATTATCAAGTTTTGTGATTCTAAATATGCTTCTATATAGAAAGTTAAAACTAAAAAGAAAATAAATTTTAATTAAAAAATAAATTGAAAATTTGAAGTGAATAATTAAAAAAAGAGGTTGTTGGACTGTGGGAGTCAACTTAGCAGGTCAAGCCGCGAAAAAGCACTACCATTTTTCTTTTTAAAAAAATGATTTGCTGTCAACCGACCACCGCTTAACCTGCCGGCTATGAGCCAACATAGTACCAGGTTAAACTGTAAAGCCAACATGTTAAATCTCGTGTTAGAGTAATTTAATCCAAAAGAATTGGACATTTCATTCCATCATATTATTCATTAATCATGTTTACGAAATTAATGTCTCCTGTTTTCTTACACCAATTGTTTTTTCCTTTAACGTCCACTTTTAGCTTTGAATAAAAACTCTAGTTTGCAGCATAAAGTGTAAACATGACCATCGGCTGGTTCAGTCAAAGTTATTAATTCCTCCGTCTAACTTTACTTAGCCCCTATTAATTTTGTACATGAATTAAGAAGTAATAAATGATAGGGTAATTTTACCAAATTACTCTTTGAATATAATAAATGTGATATCTTGAAAAATATAATAGGAAAATGACTATAATTAATGATAAGAGTAAATTAGAAACTAAGTGTAAAATTGTTTCTTGATTTCATAAAGTGGACAAGTATTGTTGGACATCAAAAAATAGAATAGGGGACTTACCTAACATATGTACATACAAAATTTTATATACCCTTTCCCCTTGAAATTATTTCTAAAATAACCTCCCTATGAGGTAGTGATAAGGTCGGCGTACATTTCATCCTTTTCATACCTCATCAACAACAACAGCAACATGCCCAGTGAAATTCCACAATTGGGATCTGAGGAGGGTAGAATGTACGGAGACCTTACCATATCTCACTTGTGAGATTTGACTGAATATTTTGTTGTTGTTGTTTCCCTTTTGAAGTCATTTCTGAAAACAACCTCTCTATCTCTATGAGTTAGTGATAAAATCTGTATATATTTTATTTTCTCTAAACTCCATTTGTAACATTTCACTGGATATGTTATTGTTGTTTCCCCCTTAAAGTTATGCTTCGGACTTGCTAGTAGAGATCTGAGAATAAAGACAATCCAATAATAATTGTCCATTATTAACTTGATACAGAAATTATGAAGCAATAATTGATGAAACTAGTTTTATCAAATCACCCTTATTGAATATATGTCATCTACACATTGAAAGAAGAGTAAATACTATTTAATAACAAGAATAAAATAGACACAAAATAATAAATATAAATGGAACAAATACTATTAGAAATTTTAAAATGATATAATAGATAAATGAAAATAAACGAATGAAGTATTGTTTAAACTCGTTTGAATATAATTATTGGTGCGTGGACATGGCTTCTTAGCCTTTTAAGTACACACACGCTTAGGTAATTTTGTGGATTTGCTCAATAATTATAACGGACACAAGCGTGCAGTAAAGAGAAAGACCTCAGTAAAAGTTATTAAAAGGAAAAAGAAAAAGCGTCAATACAACAACCAATAAGTAAAATTCTTTCGGTCTCATTTTATTTAGCATTTCTTTATTTGATATGATTTTTTTTTTAAAAAAATTAGAATTCATAGATATTTGTGTATCAAATAATTATTTTATTAGAGATAAAAAAAAAATTTAAAATTAAATTATTTTTAATTAAAATAAGATAATATTTTTTTGGGACAAACTAAAAAAAATATATCACATAAAATAAATTAGTAAGAAGATTAGAATAATAAGGAAACGCATGCTATTGGGTAGGAGAAGGGGAAATGGAGAGAGAATTACAATATGAGAATCGAATCCTCACCAACAAAGTAGGAATTCAGGTAGCTAATCAATTGAGTTAATTATTACGGAGTACAAAATAAAGATTTAGTTTTATGTATAAGGAAAAATAGCAGAGAAAACCCCGACAATTAAAGAAGCAATGTACCGTCCTTTTCTTTTATGGAGATTGTTCTTGCGTTTTATGTCAGCTTTCACCAATTCTTATAATTTATGTCCTCTTCAATAACATTTATTTATTTCATCTGTTTTCCCCTTCAAAAGAAAAAGACACAATTCAGGAATTGACAAATGGTGATATAATAAAAATCATTATTTTTGATCCATCGCTTTCTCTCTATCTGCTACCAACACTGTCCAATTCAAACAAATCACTAATTTTGATTTTTATTCTGTATTTATATCAATTAAAATGGAGTAGTTTTTTTATATACTTGTTGCACGTATATATCAAATCATATTTTTTGATATATTTAAGATCAGTCAATAGTTCGTCAAAATGTTTATTTATAACACAAAAAATAATTGGAAAGTAGTTTATGAAAGTCTCTCACAATATGCTTGTTGCATGTATATATCAAATCATATTTTTTCATATATTTAAGATCAGTCAATAATTGCATCAAAATATTTGTTTATGACATAAAAAATAATTGAAAAATAATTTATGAAAGTTTCTCACAAAAATATTCCCAGCTCAATTAAATTTAACCGTGAAGAAATACAGGTGTACTTTAAATTTTAAAATTTTGAAAAAGGAAGAGAAAGAGCAGAAAAGATAGAAAATTCATAATTAAAAAATGAAAGTAAAATCCTCTATTATAGCCAAGAAAAGATAGTATCAACAAGTGACTATTGTGTCTTATTAAAAAAATTATAATTTTCAAAAAAGTCATCGCAAAAATCATGATTTTTCAATGTGAAAAGATGTATGCTTTACAATATAATATAAATAAATAAATATAAATATAATATAGAGAAGATATATTAAATTGAGTATTTTAATTGGGGATACTATAGTAGTTTAACAATCAAATTATGAGCTATTTTTAATTAGGAATATCATAATAATTTAATATTCAAGTTGGGAAGTATAGATATAAATAGATAGATTAAAAAGCTTGTTAAATGTATATAAATTATGTATAAACATATTTATTAATACAGTATATAACTAACGTTAAAAAGATGGTTCTTTCATAGTATATTATAGTTCTTGTTTTTCGACTTTTGTTACTACTATTTAATATTTCTTGTACTTTAATTATCATATTATTTTATTATAGTTATTTTTTTTTAGAATGCTTTGTCGGACTTTCTTAGATATTTGTCATGACTTATTTACCTTCATTAATTTCTTTTTCGAACTCTTTGATTGAATTGTTGATGTATTGATAGAAACCTCCTTATTTCTCAAAATATAAATAAGATCTACATACATTATAATTTTTTTTATATCTCATTTATGAAATTACATTAAAATATTAAAATCGATCATAGTTAAAAACATTAAAAAAATAAATATTATTAAAATTAATACATATATTATTTCTTTTAATACCTCCCACCAAATATACCCCTTCTTGCAAGAATACTCGAAATATATTAGTCATCTCATTTCAAATAGTAATAAATAAATACTTACTTGAATTGTTAAATAATACAAATTATTATACCATATAAAATGAGACATATGACATAGAAAAACAAAGGACAAAGCACCTTTATTGGTGAGTCTTGTCAGTATTATTGTTAAAGGACAAATAACCATGTATGTATTTGCAGAATTTGCATAATGTATTGTCATTAAAATAAATATATAGTACTACATGTGAATGGACTTTGTCTACCACAGAGTTGGTTATAAATGGACTATAGTTCAAATCATCATCATTACTTTTTCCGACCAAAGAATCCAAACACTAAATCTACAATTAGCACTATCTAATTACTTTATTTTAAACAAATCCACTAAAAAGCACAGTAAGCATTTTTTTTTTTGTGTGTTTGGGGGAACTCATAAAAAAATTTATGAGGTCCACGTATATTTTTACTCTCTTAAAATTTCACTCGTAAAATTTTACTGAATATATTATTATTGTGTGTGGAGAACTCATAAGAAAATTTATGATCGATATCTTCAAACACACATTAAATTAATTCAAACTATATAATAGCTTGTAAATCACATACAAATATAGATCGCGTTAAGCAAATTCGATAAGATGAACCGATGGAGGACACAGGTAGAGCAACCATAAGCAAACAATGATTTGGTGCACATTTTTTGTTGAAAGTTATAAGATGTAGAGAGATAAATGTCAACTATTATGGGTCATATTTAATTACAAACTCTTAGCAATTGCACACCATTTGATTGTGGAACTAAAAATTTTATTAAAAAAATGTTAAAATATAAGAAAAAAAGTAAATTCACGAATAAGTTAAAAAATATTAAAATATAAAGAATTACGATGAACTCAACTGAAAAGATGTTGGTAGAGTGAATCATTATTTCTTGGATGCACGCTGATAAATTCACTTTCATGCAATAATTAATAAATCACGTAAAAAATATAAATCGCATTAAACAAATTCAACAGAAGGAGCTCAAATAAAAAGGAGTTAATAAGCTAAAGCTATTTTCTCAACAACTATTTCACAAAAAAAGAACTTCTAGATGAGCATCTGGAATAGTAGTTCCAATACTACTAGAGTAGTACACTACACAGTACATTTATTCCAAAAAGAAGTCTACAAAAGCACCAAAAAGAAGTCTCTTTTCTGCATCACAAAATTAAACCACCTTCCCTTCTCTTTAACTTTTCAAAAAAAAAAGTTTTCTTTTTCATCTCTTCCATAGTTTCTTGAATTCTTCTTGTCTGTTTACTACTCATTTGTGCTCAACTTCCATGTCTGTAACATTAGAACATGATTATATAGGTCTATCAGAAGCTTCTTTAATGGAAAGAAGTTCTGATAAGATTTCCTCTTCTTCTTCTTCTTCTTCCTCTGTTCTCAACCTTAAGGAGACTGAGCTGAGACTTGGGTTGCCTGGTTCTGAGTCTCATGGGGTTTCTATTTTTGGCAAAGATTTGGAAGATAAAAATTTGGGTCTTAACCCTTTAAGCAATTTTACCTCAAGAACAAAAAGGGGGTTTTCTGATGCCATTGATGCATCTGGAAAATGGGATTTGTCCATTAATTGCAGATCTGAAGCAGATGGGGAAAAAGGGAACTTATTGTTTTCCCCAAAAAGAGGGAATGGAGGTTCAAAGCCTGTTGAAGAAAAGAAGTCTATTCCTCACACTTCAAAGTTAGTAACTTTTCTCTATTTCTTGAATTCTTGAACTTTTGTTAGTTTGGGTACAGTTTTTTTCCTGCAATTATGGTTAAGGTTTGGTTATTTTTGTGTTGTGGAATTAGGGCACAAGTGGTAGGATGGCCACCAATTAGATCATTCAGGAAAAATACACTGGCTACTAAGAAAAATGATACTGAAGAGAAACCAGGTTCAAGTTGTCTTTATGTAAAGGTTAGCATGGATGGTGCTCCATATCTGAGAAAAGTTGATATCAAAACTTACAGTAACTATGCAGAGCTCTCATCAGCACTTGAAAAGATGTTCAGCTGCTTTAGTATTGGTACACTTTCTTTCTTTACAACATGCAAACAATATATTTGTTTAAGTTTTTTGGAAGCAAGCTAGAATTTTTAGTCTATGGATTCTAAATTTTAGAAAAGATGGCTTAGTGAGTTGCGAATACATTATTTATGGATATTTAATGAATTTTTAAACACAAATATAGGGTCTGAGTCAAAGCTATCGAGTTTTGCAAACTGTAACAAGAATTGTAGCTTCGTCCCAAACCTGTATGCAGAGTTGTAGCTTCGTCCCGAAGCTTTTAGGACAATTCAAGTGATAGGAGTAATGTTTGCGTATATCCTACCCTTCAGATTTCACTAGTGGGATTACATGGGATATGTTGTTGTTTTGTTGTAATCTTGACAAGACCAGGAATAATGCCACTCAAGTTGACTCAGACATCATAGTTATAGATAAAAGCAAGAGTAATGATAGGAGTATATTGAGAAAAAGAATAGAACCGCATATGTTTGAACCTTAGTTTCTTCTTGTACCTTTTTCATCCATATTGTTGTTTCAATCAAGCACCAAGCAGCAGGGTGTAAATTGAAGAGTCTTTCGGGTAGAAACTTTGAGAATTGTTATTGTCTGTAAATTTGGTTTGAATCTTGAGAGTGTGTATGTGTCTAAGTGATGCTATAATTTTGTGACTATTTTTCAGGTCAGTGTGCCAGTGATAAGATTCCAGGCCAAGTGGAACTTAGTGAAAGTCACTTGATGGATCTTCTCAATGGTTCTGAGTATGTGCTGACTTATGAAGACAAAGATGGTGACTGGATGCTCGTTGGCGACGTTCCTTGGGAGTAAGTTACTTTGTTCCAACATTTTATGCCAAGCATCTAAGTCTGAAGACAACATTATATTTAGTTGCATTCACTCATTTTTCTGTTTTGATGTTCCAATAGGATGTTCATAGACTCATGCAAGAGATTGCGGATCATGAAAAGCTCAGAGGCAATTGGACTAGGTATGTGCCATCACTGTAATCATGTATATGCTATGTAGTACTTTTTCCCCCTTCTTTCTAGTTGATAAATTCTCACTATATGCTTTGAAATAGGTTAAAATGACACTATTTCTCTTGCTTTGCAGCTCCAAGGGCCATAAACAAGTGCAAGAACCAAAATTAGTGATTGAAAGACTAACCCGTCTGAGGGTTTCTACATTGATGACCATCCGTTTTCTGCCCTCTTTGTATCTGGAATTAGACTAGATTTGTAGCATTCCCTGAATGGGAGAGAGCTGGTTTAAGAAAATATAACCGGTGATAAATTGTACTGTGTCTAGTGTCTTTTGAGTACAAATTTTGCTTGCACATGCAACCTGCAAGTTTATTTGCAAACAAAAATTCATTATTTAGCATAAAACCAGCTATTATTCTGCTGAAACAAGAACTTCTAAGTTCTAACTTCTAACTCTGCGTGGAATGTGACTCCTAACTCTTGAGTTCTCAGTGCTCGTGTTTTGTGAGTTCCCTGTCAAAGAAAAAGAGGACAGGGCTTAGGCCAAAAAATAACGTGACTATAGCTTAAACCTTGGATAAGTTTATTCAAGGACCGTCAATGTTAGCAAATTTGGATCCCTCGTCTTTGACCTGCCATTTCCTGTTCAATCCCCAAAGGAAGCCCTTTCCTCTGTGCTCAGTTTCTTGCTTCTGGACTGCTGAAAGCTCAGTTACTTCTCATCCTGAGTTCAGTTGAGTAGATGTACAAGGGGATAAAAGGCTAGGAAAAATCAGGAGTGGGTGTCGAGAGTTCTCTCTTCTTAAACATTCTAACATATTTGTGATAAAGGCTAAGATAAACAGTAAGCAAAAGGATAATTGTTTTCAACATAAGCTATTTTCTAGCATATAATATAGGAACACATTATACAGATGGGATAAAATTCACTCATTAGACTTCCGTTACTCTGTACAAACATCAGAGTGACCAGGGCATAAATGGATGGACATCTGAAGGATTGTAGGAGTAAAATCTATAGGCAGCGCAGAGACAGCCTCTCAAGAGTTACAGCAGAAAGAACTAAAAGAACAGTAAAAACAGAGATCGCTAATACAAAACTACAACTTATATGCAGTGGAAACCAAAATCTCATTCTTGTGACACCTGAAGATAGACCATTTGAGTGTAACCATTGAATACAGATGGCTCCAGTCCAGATAAGCCTAGCCTCCGAAACAAGCCATACCTGCCATCTTCAACAATAGGACTTGATGCACGAGCTGGATCGTACCTTGTCTGATGAGTTAATGAAGGACCAGCCACAGGTGGAAGCTCCCAGTAAACATCTAATACTGACTCTACAAACCTGCTATTTTTAAAATGTTCTGCATAAGTAATGGCCTTATTGCTGTGGTTAAAATCATCCCGCATCTGCCCTCTCACACCCCACCAAGCTTCACCAGGACCGCAAAGTTCCTCAATATCAACAGCCTTCTCCCAGAATTTCTTCCTTCTTGATCTGATCCTTGCTTCATCACTGTCCTTAAAGCAGCTATGACCTCCACCTAGAATGAAATTGAAAAACATGTCATGAAGAACTAAGTTGTGCACTGACTATAAAAGTCAACAACTACAACAACAACAACATACCTAGTGACATCCCACATAAAAGTCAACAAATAATTTCACAAATTAAAGAGACATTCGTATAGCAAACTGGCATGATCTAAGCATAGCATCACTGCTATTTGATCTATTGACACTCTATCCTAGAGTGTATTTGTATCCGTTCTCTTATCAAGATCTCTTCCTATTATTTTCTACATATTTCTCATTTGTTTATTTACAAATGCAAGAGATGAAGGTGGCCTAAACAGAGAACAATGTGTTTACTTGGTTAGGTAAAAACAAACAAAAGACTCCATGACAAAGCATGGAGTAGAACACATTTTGGAAGTGATTTCAGTATTCTATATGATCACTTTGATCTAACTTTTGAATTCTCTAGTTGGTACCACTAGGACAATTGACCTCCTAAAATTAGGATTTTGGGCTGAGATCACTGAGTTAGTTGACAGGTTAATGTCGCATATCAGATGGCACTTGCCCAAAAAAAACTCCTAACCTGCAGGGTTTAGAGGTTCTTTTGTATTGTTCTTCCAACACGCTGTAAATGCTAATGAAACATCATGCCACTGATGTCTTGTCATCTAAAATTTATCAAATCCTCAAGCTTCGCATTGCAAACAACATCCTCATGAAAGAAAACTTATTTATACTGCTCAATTAGGAGTTTCAAGGGCGAAAATTACTTCAACACAACAACAACAGCGACATACCCAGTGAAATCCTAAAAAGCGAAGTCTGAGGATGGTAGAGTGTATGCAAATCATACCCTACCTCATGGACGTAGAGATGATGTTTCCGGAAGACCCTTGGCTCAAGTGAATCAAAACAAAGAAGTAATGAAAAGGAAAAATGGCAGTCGAGAAAACATAGCAACTAATATGAAAGTAGTGCAGAGCGTACATGCAAGGAACAATAACATCAACAAAATAGTGCAATCACCTAACATAAACAACAGAAGATAACAGATAACACAAGTAAGAAACTACATTAATAAGACTATGACTTAAGCACATGGTCTCTATTAATTTGTTACTCCACCTACAGAGTCAACAAAATCTCACCACGATTTTTATATAAAAACTGAATCAAATTAGAAAAGGGAAGAACCAGAGAGATGCAATAATACCCAGAAGGGAAAAGGATAATGCCTGCTTTGGCTTGACAGAGGAAAACCAATTGTTAAAGTAAGGGTGAAAATATACCTCTAATATAAAATTGATCACACATCTGCCTGAAGGAATAGTGGTCTCCAGTACCAGTATCATAATTGTCCTCGAACACAAGATGCCTAAACCCAGCTTTTAATGCTTGCTTCAGTCTGTCAATCAAAGTTCAAATTCCAAACACAGAACCAATGAGACATATTTGCAAAACAAGTGGGAATTGAAAAGCCATAGCATCATTGAATACTGCTATGGATACGATGACATTACATAGAACAAGTGCACGAAGGAATTTACTTCTATAACAGAACTCGAAATAAAGCTATAGAAATTATACCTTTTCAATTCATTTTGATGATCATCAAAAAAGACAAGAACCTGGCTATGATCCTTGATTCCATGCTTCTCCATAACTTTATCCCAATCAACATTTCCAAAATCAACAAAGTCTTTTCCAGCAAAGTATGTGCAATTCTCATCAACATAAGCAGGCCCTTTCTTGAGATACTTCTCAGGATGACGGGGTGTAAGTGAGATGATTCGTGTATCTGGCATTGCTTGTCTCAAGACCCAAGTTGAGTGTCCCTTAAAAGCACCACTCTCAATCATCAACTCTGGTTTTAACCACCGAGTGATAAACCAGAGCCCGAAGCTGTGATCAAAACCCATACCATACATGTTATTCTTGATAGGTCGTGTCTCATATATAGGCACAAACTCCTCCAGACCTTTGATTAAATCCTTTGTGGTCCATTCAACAGTTCTCCCATGTTTCGTTCTGCCTTTTGACAAGAGTAAAAATTAATTAAAGGTGAATTGGACCATGTGAATTTCATTGCTCAACAGTTGAGTTTCACAGATAAATAACACAGGAAAAATCTTTGACATTCCAGAAAAGGTGAACAACATACATACACGTCTAGACTGTTGTTTCATTTGTTGACCATAGATCAAAAGTGTCACTTAAGACTGTAAAGATGATAAACCATTTTACTTCCGGTATGACTATATATCAGAATGAAGCTACCAGAAAGCCAATTATTCCAGTTTATGCCATACTCGGGAGATTATAATCATCAAATATAAGGAAAAAAAGAACTAAAGTGAAGTAGGCTATAATGATCCAGCTTATGCCACACTCGTCATCTAATTTCAAGCCCAAGACTTTTTTTTTTAATTTCTAAAAAAGGGAAAAAAGCCTTGGTCTTGAAATTAGATGAATGATTTCTGGACATCGCAATAGCATTTTCAACTAGAGTAATGTCTTAAAACTATGTGCATATATTGGACACGTGTGAACGATTTTCCATTAAACAATGAACGTTCACCATCAAAAAGGCAACTATCAATTAGATAAAAACAACAACCTGTACCACTTGAGTTACTCTAACACGCCTCATTCCTCCACTAACACAGATAAAGCAACAATCTATAACACTTGAATTACTCTAAAACACCTAATTCCGCCATTAACATCACATGCAATATCACTCTTGTTCTGTTTGAATCAAGCCATTAGATCCTACTAGGAAAGTGTCACCAAAATGATAAAAAATGTTAATCCAGTTACTTGCACCTTGACAAATCTATGGATACACAACTGTAAACCGTAGCTTTAGATTTCATAAATCAATAAAATCTGAAAGAAAACAAATGTACCACCATTCCTCCAAGGAAATCGAGCCAAATAGGATGTGTTCAATTGAATCAATTTAGAGAAAATACAGTCCGACGCAATCCTCAACAAGGAAAAATAAAACAGATCTGAATAGACACTGAAATTGAAGCGCAAGGAACTTACACCAAGGAACGCCGAGAGATCCGAAGTCCGTTTCGAGGCCTTCGAAGCCAAAGAATCGCAAACGCGAATGGTGATCTGAAGAGGAAGCGGAGATGCATACTAAGTCTCGAGTGTGATAAACGAAAGAAGTTGCCACCACAATTACAAGCCCTAATAGAAGGCATGGCCAGAGGTGTCCAGTTCGAATCACGTAATTTGTGACCCTCGTCGCCACGGATAAGTGTTTACGAGTTTTGGATTCGTCGCCGGTCTCATCGCCGTCGTCACTCACCGGCGTCGCCCTGCGAGAAGAGAGCACTCTTTCCAGCATCGTCCTCGTTGTGCTCTACTCACTCTCACTTCTCTGTTCTCCAAAGAATCCTTTTTTATTTGCTCGACACGGAACTTGAGATTACTAGCACTGAAATGCCTAAGTTTTAAAATTACACTTTGACCACTTAACTTTATATGTGCTTAACAATGCCCCTAAATTATTTGTATTAATGGTAGTTTTACTTCAAAAGTCCTTCTATAATTTATTAGGGCACACGATTATTTTGTTTGATGAAAAAAGTAATGAGGTTCCTTCCTATAAAACTTAGGACCAATTTGATCACTTTTTAAAATATATTGAAGAATAATTTCATCTATCAGTTATATCTTAAGGATAAAAATAAATCAAAGTTCATACATGAAAGATTATTGAGAATATTTTAATTATTTTTTGACCCTTAAATTTTCAAGGAGGAAATGACCATAATTAATCTCTTTTGTTTGGGGGATAGATTAAAAAATGTTTTTAAAGATGCTTCAAACAATTTTAGTCATTTAGTAATAGATATTTAACAAAAATTTATATTTGGAGGTATAATTTTTCAAATTTTTGATCTATTTCTAAAGTTTGATATTGTTATTATTTTGAGCTATTTCATTTATATTTTGTATATATTTTTATATTTTCTCAATTTTAATTTGTTTATTCTATTTTGATTTAGTAGAATATTCAAAAAATTAAAACAATCGTTAAATCTTGTGACCTTAAATCAAAGATATATCAAATATCCTAAAATGCTCTTTAATCTTTTAAAGTTGAGAACAAACATTATTTTTTAAAACACCTTTAAAAAAAAGGACAAACAAATTGAAAATAAAAATAAGTATTTTACTATGTATAGTTTTGTATGTTTTAGTTTATAGGATTTGGGGAGACTTTTCTAATATTTATGTTGATTTGTTTTTTAATACTATTAAATCGAACAACATATTTCGTATAATTTCATTAGTTGGGATTGGAGAAAATATAGTATACACAAGCTTGACTCCTACCTTAAGGAGATAAATAGACTATTTTCGAAAAACGTTACATTCAAATAGAAAATATCCAACAATTTCTGTCTAAGCCGAGAGAATTTGTTAATATTTCATGAGATCAAAAGTATTTTTGACAAAGCTAAAGGACTAAAACGGTTCAAAACTTACTTTAGAGAGATTACTTCAACATACTCCTAAACACCAGGAATCGTTTTGTCATTTTCTCATTTTTCAAGCTAAAAATTACACAATTTGGTCAAAATATTACTCTTCCGGGCTTCAGGCTAGTGATTTATTTTCAGCGCCACCGGTCCACCGCCATCGAAAGAGATAAATGATAGCTTACAGGTCTTTTTTAAGGTGGACACTTTCATTTGCAAGTCTATTCATCGTTTCAGTGAAGTAAAAGATTTAATACGTATTTTCTTACTAATCATCTTCCACAGCATCGATTTTGCTTGGAAATTCACAAAGTTTCATGTAGTACAGAACCGCGCACAACACTTCCAGGTACACTGTTCGCTATTTTCCTGTAGAAATTTTAATACAAAAATAAGAAGGAAACGAAAAGGTAATGTTGAAATCGGATAATTGTAATTGTTGCAGAAGTGTTTTTCTTCTTGCTTTGATTCGAGGACGCAAATTGAAGGAGTTTTACGTGTTGCTATGGACCGGAAAAAGCAGAAAACGGTTGCTAAAACATGGAGACGTGTTTCTACTCAATCAAGGTCTAATGAAGGTGAGTATTTCTCACTTGTTAATTATTAGATCGAGTTGTATTGGAAATTCTAGGTCGAAATAATTGAAAAATTAGTATGTCAGGAATATGATTTTATGTAATATATAGAATATACTGTTGTTGAAAGATTTGGAAGATTAATATTGGAAGTTCAGGTGGTCTAGATGATGAGAAGCATGACTTTGGAGATCAAATGCACGAAATTAAATGCACCGTCTCTTCGTATGAGTCAGCAGTTCTGGAAAGGAACTGTGAAGCTGAAGTGGTAAATGATGTAGCTGACACAACTCACAGCCTCAAGGCAGTGCAGGTTAGTGAAGGCACTGATCTAGAAGGACGAACAGCACCTTCTGCTGCTGATGAATCACTTTCAGCAGCTCAGAAGCATTCAGTTACAGTCACGGTAATTATTTTTTTGGTTTTTACGAGCTTCATTTTTCTCTCCTTCTGCTTCTTCTTGATCTTATCCTACAGTCAAAACATTTTCTAGGATTTTAGGCGCAAGGGTTACTTAAATGCAACATTAATATGCTTTTTATCTATATTAAAATTGAAAAGAAGAACAAAATTTTCCCAAAATAAGTAGGGATAAAGATAAGCTAAGAGCATTCTTGTTACTTTTCTGAAAGCAATGATTCTGAACAGCTTCTATCTGAGCGTAGGCATCAATGTGCTAGTCAAAAAGAAGTTACAACATACCTCATAGGGAAGATCAGTGTAGTGCAACTACTCCTTTCCTGTATGTATTAGAAAATGTGCTTGTACAAAACAGTGTTTTGGATAGCGGAAGGCGACAAGCGCCTGCCTCGCCATAAGGCCACCGCTCGCCTTTTTGAAGTGTGGCACCAATTAATATAAAAAAAATCAAAATATTTAGTTTTATATATAAATAATCAAAATCTCACTATCAACAACATATTAACAAATATTTTAATTCGAAAACTGAAAATAGATAGTAGATACTAAAAGTCTAGAACTTGAATGAGAAAAAACAGAACAAAAGTCAAAACAGTAAGAAAAACAAGAGGTAAAAGTAATGCTGAGAAAACAAAGGGAAAAAGAAACAAAGGAAGAAAAAATTAGAATAAGAAAAGAAGAAATATGTATGATGATGAAGAAGAAGAAGAAGAGGAAGAAGGAATACGTATTGGTTGGACTTTGAAGTTGCCGGAAAAGTCTAATTGGTTGTCGGAAAAGTCTAGTCGAATTGACTAGGTGGAGTCGCAATCTAAGTCTAAAAGTGCAATTGTGCAAATTTGGAAATAAAATCCTTAAAATTACCTTTTAACTTTTAAAATCCTAAATTGGCCACTTTTTCTTAAGAAAATATAAAAGCCGACGCCTTTCTCGCCATTGTCACCATGGCATTGCCTTTTGAAGATCTCTTGCCACAAAGCTAAAAGGCGATGAAGGATCGCTTCACCTCGCCATTGGAGAAGAGGCGATCGCCTTTCACAACACTGGGACAAAAATGAAGGGATGCTATAATCTGTGTTTGTTCCAAACACATAATGAACCTGGTTGTTAATCTGTCTTTAACTTGGTATGTACAAATTGGCCCATAAAACAAAATAAATGCGTGATGAACCTTCTTTTTTGAAATTCGTAACGAGCATATATATGTATTAAAGTTGCACCATAACAGTGCAAAAAGACATTACAAAAACCAACCAAGCTTAGGCAACTGCTTCCCAAGGATCCTACCATATCAACTATTGATTCAGCTTCCTCATCTTAGCTTTCTTTAAAGCAAAAATAAAACAGAAGAAGACAATTCATCTTGATTTTCTGCATAGAATTGTATTTGTCTTCAAAAACTCTATAGGTCCTCTCCTCCCAAATAGTCCACCATATACAAGCAGGGACAACTTTCCATTAATTCTAATGAACTGCCCAATGCGTGATGAACATTCTAATACAACAAGTCATGAACCTAACATATGTGCGATCACACTTTTATTAATTAACTGTTTCAAGTTTTAACTCTATCTTGATCTTTGAAACTTCAGTGCATTCCTCAAAAGAGTTTCCAGTTTTTGCTGTCAAGTGATGGTAAGCATGCAAATTCATGCGTTTATGGGTTGCATCAGATGGAATCCAGAAGAGGTCCAATATCCATGAATGATACAGCACTGCCATATGCCTATTTTGTATGGCTTAGGAGGATGTTAAACTTATATTTCCTTGATTATCGCAATATCTTAGTTAATTTTTCTTATATCACTAAATTCGGGCGTCTTTATAGAAGGATCAGTTGTATCCACATGAATTTGCGACCCAATTAGACCTGAGTCACGTGGCTAATTGGAAATTGAAGAGATGTTAGAGACCCATAAGAAGTGTTAACTTTTCTGATATACGTCTTCCGTTTTAACAGTTTTATGTCATTTTTATGCTTCATTTAGTTCTTAGCCATACTGTTCACTCTTTAATGGGTAACATATTAAATTGGTCACATTTCCTGGATGCACGTGCAATGTGTTCGTGATTGTTGTTCTTTATGCAATCTTCACTTTGCATTCATGACACTTGTTATGGATGGTTTTCATTATAAATTCAGAGTTCTTCCAATACATTGGCTTGCAATTTTCTGCTACCATTCTCATCTCATTTCTAAACATATCTGCAGGCAGGGGCTTCCTTGATGCGTTTTATCAGAGGGAAAGGGTACGACTTTCTGTGTGAATTCTTGTTTATACTAAAAACAAGGGTTAATATGTTGTTCTGTTATTCTGCTTATAGAGGTGAAACGCAGAGGACAATTGAGGAGGAAATGCGAGTAAAAATCATACTTCCATTCTCGCGGGATGAGGATTGCCTCAGTGGGTTGCTTCTTTATTTATGGTTGATTTTGATTGATTCAGCTTTTGTGTTGATTAGGTTATTGTTCAATCATAGTGATATTATTAGCCTGATTTGCTTCTGATAACGTGCTGTATGATTTCTATGGCCTACTTATGTTTTTCCTGGACCCTGGTATATTAAGTGATCAGTCAGTTGATCAATCAATGACGTGTCAATCCCAAGTTAGTGTAGTTTGGTGATGATCTATGTATTCTGCTCCATGTGGCAATTTCATTCTATTAGTGATCTTTTAACACACCTTAGAGGTTCTTTGTAACTAAAACTCTCTAAATCTCATGCTTACCCTATGTGGACCTAATATAGGTGTAGCAACAATGGCTAATCCTTAAATCACATAGCTGATCGCTTGGATGGGTCCTTTGTTTTATTCTGTACTGACTTTTAGAGATCATAGTTCTTTGAGATGACCTTCTTACGATTCTACAAAGTTGCATTGGGATGTCTATCCTGTAAAAATCTTTTGTTTGTTCTACATTGATTTTTAGAGACCATAGATCTTTCTTTTGAACTAACCTTCATGTGATTTTACATCTATAAACACTTCCGATTCCCTAGTGTTGCACCTACAAAGTAGTGCATTTGGATGTCTATGTGAGAAGGAAAATCATCTTGGTTACCCTTTCTCATTTGTTCTTTGCGTTTACTACTTGTATCCTGTCTGGTGTAGTTATTTGTAATCTTATCAGCATTTAGTGGTATTAAGGTTTTTTATTTTCTGATTTTCAAGCTTAAGTTGCATGCAGGTTTCCTACCAAATTTTGTTGACCAAAATTTTAGGGGCATGCTTTGATAATGTGCTTTGCTCTTTTTCTGAAATTAGTTATGGTGATTGGCTTTTGATCTCTCCTTTATTATGTATTCTTTGTTAGTATGTCTCTTAAATTCTGAATTGGCATCCACTTCTCTTAATGTTTTTTACTACTTGTGACATGTTTCTTTCAGAGCGATTGGAACTATACTCCTTTTGTAGTGGAATATATTAAATATGGGTCAATACATTAGTATTTGAATATAAAATACCTATGTTCAAATTTTTCCATTTTTAATATATAGTGTCCATATTGCAGTCATAGAAGGCAGTTCTGCTGAAAGTGTGGCAAGAGCATCAGATGGAGTGCAATCCATAATTGATGAGGTTTGCGCCAACCTTTGTTTTTGTCCATTTTAGCAGACAAATAAGGAAAAAAGGAATATTACTTTTTTCTCTGTCAAATCTATAAACTGTGGTAGCATGTAAGTATTTGTTTTTGCTCAAAGATGTTAAATTTAAATCTTTAACTTCTAAATGGTCATGTTAATGATTATTGATAAAGTGCGGCTGCTGCAATGTGGCACCAATGCGAAGTACACTTAAAATATCTTACTGTATGTCATCCCTTGCCGTAGGAGTTTTTTCCTATTTTATTTATCCAGGTACCACTTGGTTTTGACCTTGAACCTATTGTCAGCATTAGAAGTTGCTCTCTCTCTCTCTCTCTCTCTCTCTCTCTCTCTTTCTCACACACACACACACACACACACTCTCACACACACACACCAAAAAAAATTATTTTTGTTATGAGGAATCCTTTTCAACTGTGGTTTGGCATTCTTACTTGTGTCATGAGGAATCTTATTATTTTGTTTATCTCATATTTGATTTGTTGTCACTCATAGTTGTTATTGCGCCTCCTTTTCCTGTAGACAGTTAAAAGTAGAAATCTTGACTACTCTCACTTTGTATCACTTCCATTGGCCATACATCCTGAGCTGGTCAACAAGCTCATCAACTTCCAAAACTCAGTACTTGGAATTACGGTAGTTAATGAAGATGAAAATTTGGAATGTGGTTCAAGTGGTAAAACATCTGATTCAGAAGGTGAGGAGCGGAACTTGCGGGAACCGCAAGTTGCAGTGGAACTCAAAACTGAAGATTCCAATGATCGTGTTAAAGTGGATATAACCAACATACCACTCGTGAGTTACTCGCCTAAAGTATCTACGTCCTCTACCTCCGAATCAAAGGCTTCTAAATTATTAGGTATAAGATCTAAGTGCCATGCTACTTGTATCAAAATATTTTAAAAAAAGATTCGTGTACTGAAAAATTCTTGTCTCTGCATTTCCTTCTTAAGTTCATGATAATATCTATCCCTCTCTTTCCACCTAATACAGGGGCATTGTTTCCTTCTTTATGTCTTAATCTTGTGACAAAATTGACCAATGTTATCCACTCAACAGGTTTGGGAGTTGAGAAATCCATCTTTATTAAACCAAAGACATTCCACTTGACTGTGCTCATGCTGAAGCTTTGGAATAAGGACCGAGTTGAAGCTGCTGCTGAAGTTTTGCGGGTAAACGTCTCTAATTACATGGCCATTGTCTTCCTTTGTAATATCTTTTTTCTCTGTAACTTCTCAAAATAAAAAATCGACTTCACTTGTCTTTCCAGAGTATTTCACCAAAAGTAATTGATGCTTTGGAGAGTCGACCTGTGTCTATAAGACTGAAGGGTTTGGTAAGTCCTATTCCAAGTTACACAATTATGGACTTCAGGCTAAGATATCTTGTCATTATTACACCCACTCCTTATCATAATAGTCATTACACCAACTCTTTACGATCCTTTTTTTTTTCCAAAGTTAACTTTTTATAATCTTTCTTTTGTCTTAATATAAGGTAATGACCTGTTACTGGAATATTTGTATTCCTCCCAGGTTATATCATTTCTCAAATAAAACTAATTATATTAGTACACTGAGCTGGTCGATTATGTAACCTTAAATCATGATAACCCTTTCCCTGAATTTTGTCTGTGGATTTCATATTGCTTTATCCGTTCTTTGGGTGAATCATCTGTTACTAAGCGGCATAAGAAAGACAGGTTAATGCCGAAGAAGTGGATAACCTATATAGATGGGCATAAAAAGTTTGAGATTAAAATCCTTAGAAACCCTTGAACTTTTACTGAAGTTGCATGCAAATTCCTTACAAAAAAATTATTTATTCATGGACATAAACATTTAGATTAAATTCATAGAAAAAATTAAACTTCTAGTGGAGTTTCATGTAAGTCCTATTACAAAATTCAAACATATAATTTAAAATCTCAAAAGACCTACTAAGTAAGTGATCAAAATACCATCTGCCACTACTCCTCCCAGCTTATGTAGTAGAGGCCAAATCCATGAAAATGGAAGGATGCTGTAAAGTGTAAATTGAGCACAAGGTGATTGATGGCTTTCTTTCTGTTGCTAATATAGTTCATATTAATGGTTATCTTGATGCAGCAAACATACTTTGAATCTAGGATTCATTGATCAAAGTAAGAGAGGAATGAAAGGAAACAAGGGAAAACTAACACGGGGGGAAGGATTCTCCACGAACCAAGAGATTCTTGGTTTTAATCACCAAGAGAGAAAAGTAGGAAAGGGTCACTGCTGGGATCCTATGTAGGGGAGCTGTAGGTTCTAATGAATTTAATGAAAGACTTCTTAGAGCAAGTTGCCCTTCAGTACTCATAATTTTTAGCACCATGAACCTAAGATTTTGCAACATTCATATAGGGAAGTGTTTCATGTTCTATCACAGAAACTAATGTTTTTTTATTATTTAGGTTCATATGGAGGAAGATCACCTATATTTGTTTTTCCAATATTAAATACTGTCTAGAATTTGACTTTCACTTTGTCTTTTACTTCAAAAGCAAAATGATAGAACTTATACTAGAGATATTTGAATATCCAACTTTAAGTTTCAAATACACTTTATGACTTTAAGTTGCCGTCTAACGTGCTTTTTCTTTTTTTTTTTTTTAACTTTTTATATGTACACATGTTTTGAACGTGGTTCTCAATGTCATATCGGTGGAAAGATCTCTTATAATCACTTACAAATTGAATAGAAGAAAATTGCCTTTTCAGATATCTTATGCGTAAAAATGAAGATCACTCGTAACAAGGACATAAAACTAAAAACAAGTTTGTAAAGGCTACAAAACCAAGTCTCACTTTATATTGCTGTGCACCACAAAATTTCAATAGATTGATTTTAGTTGTACTTATCTAGTAACTTCCTTTTTTTGGCTTTTCCCAGTTATGAAAGTAGTTAACGGGCTCAGGGTGCCCTATTCACTTGCTAAGATATGCATGTATCCACTCAAATTTTATTATATGGATTCTGAAGTCTGTTATTGTGCTATAGTAGTTTGCTAGTTTCAAATATTTTCTGGTGGTTGATGATTTTCTATCACTGAGAGTGACTACGGATTTATTAATAAGTAAATGGCTAAAACACTAAAAGAACACAGTTTCAAGCAGGATACAGGGAATTAGTGGTCATATTATTATTAATATTTTTTTAAAGAAACTGCAGCACAATCAAAGAAGAAATCATAGATCAGGCCTGCCGACTTATATTGTTAAAGGGGAAAATATAAAACAATGGCAACACATGGGAGAGTGTGGAAATGTGAAATAGCAAATAGGCTTCTGTGCTTTTTTTTAATAAAAGCTCTGAAACAAAGGGTAAATGTGTAGTAGAGCCTTTGAATATGCCACTGATAGCAACACCTGTAAATGTGTAGTAGAGCCTTTAAATATGCCACTGATAGCAACACCTGACCGACCTTGAATTAGGCGAAAGCAAATGAACGAAATGATTAAGTTGTGCAAAAAGAACATTTGCTCTTATATTATATTTAGAGATTTCATTTTCCTTTCCACGTGGGAGTAATCTCTTTCTAGGGATGCTTGTTCAATTGGTTGATCTCTGTATGCATGTGTTAGAGAGAAAGAGATTGAGTGAGGGGGACAGATTATACATCATATATTTAGATGTAGGATGTTTCTAGACTGTTGCCTCTAATGAGATTTCACAAGGTCACCATTTTTTTGGTTGGAACTCAGATTTTTTGTTATCCTGCAGGCGTGCATGAAAGGTTCTCCATCAAAAGCTCGTGTTGTATATGCTCCTGTGGAAGTAGTTGGTGGTGAAGATAGACTTTTACGTGCTTGTCGTATCCACAATTTCTGGCATCTTCTTCCCTGATCCTACCCACTTTTTAAATCTATTTGCTATATGCAAGGAATTTAGTACCTGCGTTTGTTATCCCTTAGCCTTTCTAGAGGTGATCAATAATGCGTTCACTGAAGCTGGTCTTGTTCTTGAAAATGATTCAAACCAGAAGTTAAAGGTATGGCTTCAAGGTGTAAATTCTTTATTCTGGGTAATTTTGTTGGCAATTTTTTTGTTGTCACTCTATTTCCATTGATGCCATGTTACTTTGACTATCCGATCTAGTACTGCTTCTTCTCTCATAAAAACAATTTATTCATTGCAAGCAATCACGTAAAAGTATAAGAGACCTGGTAGAGAATCTGTTATTACAGCAAGAAATGGTGCCACCTCTTTTGAAAAGTGAAACAGTTTCACTCTCCACCAAGAGTCAATATGGCTGCATCCATTTACTTCTGACACCTCAATTTCAGCTTCAAACCCCTACTCATGCTCACTTCTGCATATTAACTTTATATGTTTAGAACTTGTTTCTTCGGTTGCATTTTGCTTGGTGGTGCTTTTTTGTGGTGTTTGTTTGTTTTTGTTCTGGTATCAAGTATTAAACACTTGCAGATGTGCTTCAGCTCTTGCAAGTATGTTTTATCTTGTATGGTTACTTGCACTTCAATGCCCATTCTCTAGATGTATTCTATTGTCTCTAGTGGCCTTTGTCCTTTTACATATCTACTACCAGAATGCTTGTATAACTTAACCATGAAACTGTAGTGGTAAACTTGTATTATTTTTGTTTTTGTTTATCTTCTTGATTTGAAAAGTTCCTGATAAGCTTTTTCTGGCCCTTATGCAGTTGCATGCCACCATAATGAATGCGCGACACAGAAAAAGGTGTCATTTTTTTTTTTCTTTCATTGCATATCTTGTTTATTTGTTTGCTTAAAGTCTCTATCGTGATTCTACCAGCTGCAATATTTCCATTGCTTTTAAGGTTGGCACTGACTTAATGTTCTCCATTTGGTAGCAAAAAAGGATCAAAAAAGGCTGGTTCCTTTGATGCACGAGCAATTTTTGGTCAATATGGCTCAGAAGACTGGGGAGAGTATCTTATCCGCGAAGCTCATCTTTCACAAAGGTTTGTGTACGATGACAAAGGCTATTACCATTGTTGTGCTTCCATCCCGTTTCCTGAAGAGATGCAACTTGATTGAGTCTCAGAATGTAGGTTTAATAGTAGTTGTTTTTTCTGTTATTGGTAGTATGTACTTATAAATTAATTGTATTGAATCGCCATTACACTTTTGGCCGTTTGATTGCAACTGAGAGTTTTTTGATAGTTGTTGGCGTACTAGGATGCTACAATTAAGTTAATATGAGTATTGTCATATTAATCTTTATTTTTTAGGGGGTGTTTAAAGTTTAAAATAGATAAGTAAAAGTGAATGGAGGAGTAAGATATAAACACTTCTTTCTGAGTAGGAAGTTCTGGAGTCAGAGATGAAAGATGCACTAGAAACTCATGAGGATCTAGCAATTAGCCAATAACTGCATATTTGTTATGTCACTGTCAATAAATAAGGAATGCAAATGATTTGGGCAGACCAAAAAATCAATAATGGGATATGGCCGGTAACGTAGCCGCCTCAAAAATTAGGCTTCATCTACAAGAAGCAATAATTCATATTATGTCGTTTTTGCTCATAGTAAATTGTTGATGAAGACATTAGACATCATATACGAATTTTCATTTATTGCTCAAAATCTTCTCCTTTCAACATAACTAACCAATCAAAATATGAATATGTTTCAAATTTCTTAGCACAGGCCACCGGCCACTTTTTCTATATCGTATTTGATATTCATTTTCATTAACTTCCGATTAGAAGAATACGATAGCTACGAACATAAAATCGAGATTTCTAGTAATTTCTTGGCATGCATTTGTGCACATGGAATAAGCATGCTATGTCAGTTGAACTTTTTAAATTATTTAATATTTCCAATTTGAAATACAAAATCAAGCAAAATGATGAGATAGGAGAGTGAGCCAATAATGGTTTAGCTCCTAATAACATTATTATCGATCATTAGAAGTGGTTATATAATAAGACATTTCATTATCTGAATACGTCCAATATTTCAGAAAAGAATAAACAACATTTAATAGTGTATATCCAATCTTTTAATCACAAAAAGGGAAAGTTAATGAATTAAACTAGGCAATAATTGGTGGAGAGAGACATTAACAAAATAAGAATATACAGACGAAAACCTAATATTCTTCAATGGAAAATATTTAATTCAAAAGTGCAGGCAACTACCAAAACACGACAGGAAGTTTCGACGACCAGATTCCTTATCTATCCATCCCACTAATTACCATTATTAAACTCCTAATTATCCAATATAGTACTAATTAGGTAGCAATAACAATATCATACACAATAACATATCTGGTGGAATAACTAGGTATGCCATAAGTGAGATCTGGGAAGAGTGAAATATGCGCACACTTTAGAGAGACCACTACTTCATAGAGATAGAAAGACTGTTTTTAAAAGACACTTGTCTCAACAACAATATCATACACAATATATATAATTTTATAAGTGAAATTCAGAAAGAATAACGTACACACATATGTTATTCTTATTTTATAAGATAAAAGAAACTGTTTTCAATAGATCGTCGATTCAAGCATCTCAAAATTATTAGAGAAAGAGAATATGAAATTAAAAACAATAACAGCAACGAAATAAGTACTATCAACTTCAATTCTTTTTTTTAATTTCTCAATTGGTGTTCGATACTCACATTAGAACCCGAAGAATTTAGATTTACGTCGGAAAGTCTCACCTTAGAAAATAAAATGACCCCTAATAAAGATGACTTCGTACCTAAAAGGACTCGAATCTAAAACATCTGATTAAGGATGAAGAAGTACTTACCACACTATCACAACCCGTATCAACTTTAATTTACATCCACACATTTGATATAAAAAAAAAATCAAACAAACAAATAGGCCCCTCCATATTCTTATAAATTTATAGTTGGTCGGTGCATTTTGTGGACCAAATCCTATTTGTCTCTGTCATGCCACCGTTACCTCTACCTTTTTTTTTAACCAAAAAAATATCATTATTTACTCCTTAGAGGGACCCCTCCACCGTTCAATGCCCTAAAAGTCGAGGTCAAATGTTTGTTTTTAGTTTAGTATATTTTGTATTCAAAATTTATTAGTTTGATTAATTTTGATTTAAATTAATAAATTCATTAAAAGAATTATGTAAAGTGTTTTGAATTCATATTGTATAAAAGAAAATCATATCGTTCTTATCTTTGAATTTTCTTTTTTATATTGTGTCTTTTAATCTTTCGTTTATAAACTTCTTTTTTTATAATCAAATGGCTTTAAAAAATATTCTTTTGAAAAAAAACAAGTTTCTTAAAAGCGAGTGAATTGGCTATATCTAGTGCAAGTAGAAAAATAAGTTTTACAAGCGACATTCCACATTAATTATGTCATTCTCGACTCCCACCCTCCGTAGCCCCATCCCCACAATCCCGCACCCCTACCCATACTCTCACCGTCAATATTATTTGCTTAGATTGTATACAAATATTTTTAAAATAATATATTTTTATTTACGTATCAAACACAAAACAATAAGTAAAAGTTAATTTATTTTCTTAATAAATATTTTTCTTACATACCTAATCCACTGAATTAAAAATACAGTAAATTCAACGCTTTTAAAATTGAATACACCAAATTTCCTTGGATCCAAAATCACATACATTATTGATGGTTCACCTCACATGGATGAAGACTATTTATGAGCTTAAGACATCTCCAAAAAAAACATATATATGAACGCCAACTATGATATTTTATTATTTAACAAATAAAAACAAAGCATAAATGGATATGTTCATATGCATGGACCCTTGTACATTCTAATATTCCCCTTATCTTGGTCTGTGCTACAGCGATAATATCACGAGAAATGGTTCAAAACACACTTCTATTATGATCGAAATTGCTATTACATATTTTAATTTTATGTTGGTCCAATGACCCTTCTAGACTATATAAAAATAGAACACTCCTTAAATATACGAAATATTTCCTGTAACTTTATCTAGTTCATATTAAGTGGATTGTTAAGATACGATACAATTTTTAAGCAAAATATTTAGAGACATATATTAAAAATTATTTACTTTTTTACTACTTACCTTCAAATTATTTCCAAATTAATCTTTTAAAAGAATGTAAAGTAGTTAAAAACCTCATTAAATAAATATAAATATAGAAAAAGTCTCAATAACTTTTACTTAATATAGATTAGAAGGAGTATTATATTAAATAATTTCTACACTCCTACTAATAAGTACTATATATATGTGACAAAGAAATGCCTATTGGTGTCATCCAAAAGCAATTTTCTCTCTAAGTCTATTATTCTTCTTTTAATTATTATTCTTTTTTAATAGTGAAAATGGGTGGCATAGCTTTTGGAAGTTTTGATGATTCATTCAGTGTTGGGTCTCTTAAGGCCTATTTTGCTGAATTTAACTCCACACTCCTCTTTGTATTTGCCGGAGTTGGTTCCGCCATTGCTTACAGTTAATACTTCCTCCGATCCGATTCGATTCGACTTTTTTTTAAAATTATTTTCTCTAGGATGAACTCTGCAGTTTCAACTTGATTTAATCTAGTTAGATGATTCATTTCTAAGTTTACTAGATCAAAAATTTATAACTATTACGTCACTTTAGTGCACCGAACTTGTCCCTAAAACCATTTTGATAATGAATAATACTAATCTTCATGGCCATGCAACCAACATGAAATAATTAAATAGTCGTTTTGTGAATTTTTACTATGTATAACATTCTAAAATTGTTATTGTTTGGATGGATACAGACAAGTTAACAGCAGATGCCGCACTTGATCCGGCTGGGCTCGTAGCTGTTGCAATTTGCCACGGACTTGCTCTCTTTGTGTGCGTCTCAATTGCCGCTAACATCTCTGGTGGTCATGTTAACCCTGCTGTCTCCTTTGGATTAGCCCTCGGCGGCCAAATTACCCTTCTTACTGGCTTCTTCTACACCATTGCTCAACTTTTGGGCTCCATTCTAGCTTGCTTCCTCCTCAAATTCGTCACCGGAGGATTGGTAAATCTTCAACTTTTTACCTAAAAACATACTCCTTCCAATTTACGTGGCAATTTTCGTTTTTCGAGGACCAAACAGTTTGAGTTTGACCAAGAATATGCGCATGGAATCTTCAAATTTTTTGAAATGAAATTTATATATTTTCAAACTACGTAAAACGTACCAAGTCACAATACTTGATAATTCAAAACATTTTAAAAATATACGAAAATTTTATGGTCAAAGATAGATTAGTTTGAATCTCGAAATCCAAAAGTGTCACATGAATTGGGACGGAGGGAGTATTACATATAAAAATTAACTATTTTATTTTTTAAATTGATGTGTGATTTTATTTTGAGAAATTTTCGTATATAGCTACTCAAAAATACCTTAATTATGCTTCATAGCTATAGTTTGGATAATTATATTTCGTAACTATAGTTATAACAACATTTGTATAGTTCACGCAACATTTGAATACTTTTGTATGATTCGCTATACAATTCGCAGTATTTATATATTTCGCTATACAATTTGATTCGCGTACAACATTTATATAAATCTTGCTAATTATACAAAACTCAAATTACAATTACAACTAGATATTTACCACGAACCGTAATGAATTCAAACTATAGTTATGTTAGCTGATTAACTAGCATATATTTACTTATCCGCGTAATTTTTTCTTTTTACCTCAGGCTGTTCCAACCCATGGTCTGGCAGCTGGTGTGGGTTCCATTGAAGGAGTTGTGATGGAAATTATTACCACATTTGCTTTAGTATACACTGTATATGCAACAGCAGCTGACCCGAAAAAGGGCTCATTGGGCACAATTGCCCCGATTGCTATTGGATTCATTGTTGGGGCTAACATTTTGGCTGCAGGCCCATTTTCTGGTGGATCAATGAACCCGGCACGTTCATTTGGGCCTGCAGTTGCTGCTGGTAACTTTGCTGGTATCTGGATCTACTGGGTTGGCCCACTTGTTGGTGGTGGATTGGCTGGTCTTATTTACAGCAATGTGTTCATGCAACATGAGCATGCTCCTCTATCTAGTGATTTTTAAATTGAATTTGTTTGAGTTTGATTTGTGGGCCTAAAAGCCCATTTGAATTTCCTCTTTTAAAAAGGGAAGAAAAAACAAATATTTTTTGTTGTTTCTTTCACATTTGTCGTTTTCCTTTTTTTAGCTCTTGGTTTGAAGATGTATATCCGTTGTTTTTGGTGAAATGTTCTTGTTATGATTCTCAAATTTGGTGAAATCGCAACCTTTTATTAGTTTTACTTTTTGTGATTTAAATATTAATCTCTTTACGTGGATAGTCAGAGTGTTCGATGAATGTAATTAAGTTTGAATTGATTAAAAGAAAATGAATAACTTGATTAAGTAGATGAATATCAAAATAAATGAATTAAATTAAATTTGCATAATATTAAATGAACTGAATTAATAAAATGTATAGATCATCTTTAGCTCACTTTCTTAAAAGGAGAAATCGAAATCCTCTTTTTGCTTGTGGCGATAAAAAACATTTTAAAAAGAAAATAGGGAAAAAAAATTAATATCATGCGAGACAAAAGCGTTTGAATCTTTATAAATTCGAAATTCATAAATAGTTCTCAAAGTATCAAATTTCAAAAGTTCTTCAAACTCTAACACATTTGTCATAATTTCAAACTCTAAGATAATGTGCTAGACTTATTTCATATTCTATATAGAAATATTTTTATTCACATATTATTTTCGCATTAAAAATAACTAATTTCTACGTAATTATATTTGAAACTTCAATGCACATATTTTATTTTTCAAAATGGGTGATAAATTAAAAAAACCATCCTACTCGACCCAATAGCATTCCATGTCAAGTGGACATGGGCGGGGGTTTATGTTAAGGAGCCTTTGTGAACCTAAAACCCTGTCTACTTAAATAAAATGCCCCAAATCTCAAGCCTTCGCTTCCTATTCTCCTCCGCCAATCTTCTCGCTTCCCCTTTAACCCCCAAAACTCCGCTCTCCGTTTCTCATCTCTTCAAAATCAAACACCCATTTCCCCATAACTACAAGCCCCGTCGTCTTCTCTTCGCCGCATATTCAAGAAAACCCAGAAACATCGACCGACCCGGTTCGTTAAGCGGTTCAAGAAGGCGGAGTAGTAGCAGTAGTTCGAAGACGGAGGATAAAAGGAAATCGGCAATGAAAGAGAGTAGTAGTAGTGAGTCTGTTGGGTTTAATAAAAGAAGGGCTGAGGGTAAAGATAAGAATGATGGTCCCAGGAAAAACCTTCAACTCAAAGTCCGCAAACTTAACCCTGTTAATACTATTTCATACGTACAGGTACTTAATGAATTTCCCCTTTAGTCTCGTTGTAAAGAATGCATTTTTATTGAAACGGAAGGTGTAGTATAACGTTTGACGTAAATGAATGAAGAATTGCTTCAGTCGGTTTTGACTCTGGTTTGTTATGTGGTAGAATGGTCGTTATGGAAAATGTTTTACATAAGATAGTTCCCATGCTTGTTTTTTGATGAAGTAATGATATTTATACCGTTGCTGGCATCTAGAAGATGCAGAAACTTTTCAATATAACTTTGTTAGTCGGAAAGATTTATTAGTGTCCATGTTTGTTTGGACGTAAAGTTGGTACATGCAGTGATAGTGCAGGTGTAGAGAGTTGGTCTCAGGTGGGATATGATGGGTGGTTTTTACTGATTGCTGAAGTCGATAAGGAGAACAAATTATGGTTGTATGTTGATGGGAACAAGTGGTATGGAGAGAGTTATGGGGTACATTTGGCGAGGAGGAAAATGTTTACCTTGGAAAATTTTCTGAATCATTTCTAGTTTTAGTTGTGTTTAAAAGTTGATTACACACTTGTTGGTCCTGTAGGATAAGACGAGAGTATAGTGTTTCCATAGCTATGTATAAGTCTAGGTTGAAGTAAGTGATACGGTTAGGAGTGAGGACATTGATGTGTAAATGGCATAAGCACAGGTCTGGTTGAAACGAGAAGCACTGGAAAAGTGCGCACAAAGGCCTTGCTTAAGCACTGTTTAGGTTTTGTGTGTTTTTTTAAAACATAGTTAAGATTTAAATTACCCAAGTATTTTTGCTCTGCTGCTGTCGTAATTGCGATTGCTGCGGCTCCAGTCTCTTTTCTTCTGCGACTCCAGAAGAACTTACCTGGAAATTGGAGTCAGAAGAAGAGAGACTGGAGTTGCAGTTACGAAAGCAGCAGAGCAAAAATATTTTTGTAATTTAAACTCTTGACTATTTTAAAAGAACAAAAATAAAAACCCTAAACAGCACTTAAGCGAGACTTTTGTGGCTTCAACGAGAAGTGCGCTTCACGCTTCTACTTTTGAAGTGTGTGCTTTTTCCAGTGCTTCTCGCTTCAACCAGAATAAGCGCTAGACCTGCGCTTCGCTTTTTAGTGCTGAAGCGAGCGCTTCTAATAACACTAGGTCAGATAGTTGAATGCAAAGGTTTGTCTGGTTGGATTGGCTTCTTATTTTCCTAGACATGCCTTAAATTTATGATTATGTGAATCTAATAACTGATATTGTTCCTCTCTCACTTCCTCACAAAGAAGAAATTGAAAACTCATCGACTTCTCTTCGCTTAAATTTCTCACAGATCCTTGGGACTGGCATGGATACACAAGATACGACACCCTCAGTCCTCCTCTTCTTTGATAAACAGAGGTTTATTTTTAATGCCGGAGAAGTAAGTATCTTGTATTATGGAATTCAAATCCAATGTGTATGGCACCTGGTTCCTCTACTGTTGCAGATGATACTGAAAGGATAACCTAACTTATTATTTGGGTGTTTAATGCAAAAATCCATGGAAATGTGCAAAAAAGTTGATTGTGTGATACACCTTAGTCCTGCTTCAGTAACATACCCCCACATAGGTATGGGTAAGGTCTGCGTACATCTTACCCTCCCCAGATCCAACTTGTGGCCCTCCCAGGACCATCTTGTGGAATTACACTGGGTATGTTATAATGACATTAAAATCTTAGGGCCCTTCTCTTCTGGGAAGCAAAATACCAACCTGAACCTGAGTGAGGAGTTACCTATTAAGTTACTTTAATTTCTCGCAAGGGTTTCCTTGAATTTTTTTAATCCTATTATTATCATGACTAAATTACTGCCTAGATAAGATCCATAGGGACCAACTGGCTATTAGATTTTGTAGAGGAACAGATGATAAGACCACATGCAGCAATTTCCAAGTTATGATGAATAGCAAGTCATACTTTTTGATTTGGTATTAGGAATGTTTTTGGTTAGTGCATTTGACAAACTCCTAATGAGAAACTGTGCTGTTTAACGCTGGTTAATTGGTCATCTGATTCCTGCATCACTGTTATCCTAGTGGGTTTTTATTCCAGAATGTTGTTCTGCATACTGTTTCCCATTCATGTGCATTTATTGCTCTATTTTGGTTCTTATTTCCTTTGTAAAGAGTTTTTAAGTAGACAAAGTGGAATAAACAGAAAAAGTACACTTAAGACTTATTTCTTTGTATCTAAATCCATTCTTATGCTCCAGGGATTGCAACGGTTCTGCACAGAGCATAAAATTAAGCTATCAAAGGTATGGATATTATAATCCGTTTGTTCTTAATCAGGCTTGTAATTCCCAACTGTTCTTTTAAATATGATGTTGATCTTGTTGGAAATGATGCATATATGTTTTTCTTTTCCCATTTTTTCCAGATTGATCACATATTTCTAACGCGAGTCTGTTCAGAAACGGCTGGTGGACTCCCAGGTCTGTTTCTATATCTTTTCTTATCGAGTGACTAGATCAATCAATGCTGTAAAGGTAGAAGTGCTGGCTTAACAATTGCCAGAGGTTGTTTAAGAGCCACCAAATATGTTAAATCCTTTTACTTGCAGGTCTTTTATTAACTTTGGCTGGCATGGGAGAAGAAGGAATGTCTGTGAGTGTCAGATTAACTTGGTTTACTTGTAACATATCGATCAGATAATTAGCTGAAATAAATGGTCTTTACAAAATGATACCAATTACAATTTTCTTTTGAAGGTCAATGTATGGGGTCCTTCTGATCTCAAGTACTTGCTAAATGCAATGAAATCATTCATCCCAAATGCTGCCATGGTCCATGCACGCAGTTTTGGCCCACCTGTTAATTCTTCCGGGGCAACTGATGATCTCTTTGTTCCTATTAATGATGAGGTTGTCAAAATATCTGCTGTTCTGTTGCGACCACGTTACTCAAAAGTGTCTAAGACGACAAAGGAAGGATCCTCTGATCTTGATGATCCACTAGTTGGTGTCAATCATTTGGAAAAAAACCTTTCAGTAGAGAGGATGCAGTCCACAGCTGAGTTTGCATTAAAGCCCGGGGATCTTGCGGTAGTCTATATTTGTGAGTTGCCTGAAATTAAGGGGAAGTTTGATCCAAAAAAGGCTGCTGCTCTAGGGTTGAGACCTGGCCCAAAATACCGTGAATTGCAACTTGGGAATTCTGTACAGTCCGATCACCAAGAGATCATGGTAAGTTTAGGGATTATTATTTGCTGTTGCTTTATTTCGTACTCATCTCATTGTTTCAGTGAGCATTGCGTAGGTTCACCCTGGTGATGTATTGGGGCCTTCTGTTCGTGGTCCGATTGTACTCGTTGTTGACTGTCCAACACCATCTCATTTGCAAGAATTGTTGTCTATACATTCTCTCACTCCATATTACTCATATCCATCGGAAAAATCCATGGAAATGTGCAAAAAAGTTGATTGTGTGATACACCTTAGTCCTGCTTCAGTAACATGTACAACTGAATATCAGCAATGGATGTCAAGATTTGGTGAGGTGGTGGAGCATGTCATGGCAGGACATCAGCTGTAAGTGACCTTATAATGCTCTCTTCTTTTCTGGCTGATATACATCTTTCTGCTGTTGATGTGCATTTCCATTTTCCAGATTATCTGTGAACATGATTTTCTTGCTCAAATTACAGGAAGAATGTTGAAATTCCAATTCTGAAGTCTAGTGCAAGAATCGCCACAAGCCTTAACTACTTATGTCCTCAATTCTTTCCTTCGCCTGGTTTTTGGTCTCTTCCGCAGTTGAAGAGCTTACCCTCGGTCTCTAAGGAAACTTAAATTATATCTATCCCGGGGCAAAGGGTCAGGCAGAGCCCCCCCCCCCCCCCTTTTGCACTTCTTCTAAGTGGCTAAATTTTATTTTATTTTTAGAAAAGGAGTATTGATATACTTTTTTTAAAAAAAAAACAGGTACATTATATTGGAATTAAGCTTGAAAAGACAGTGTCTTAATATTGGGTATGCTTGTTTAATTGAGAAGTTATCTTTAATTTGTTTCTGCAGTTCTCTCTTCCAGCTTCATGTCAAGTTACTACTGCTGAGAACCTCCTCAAGGTGAGAGTTTATATATTTGATTGGATTGCTTCTGGTGTAAAATTAGAAACTAGAAACTGTGTGCCATTTTTAGTTTTGTTTGGTTAGGACTGTTTGAACTATTCTGTGGAATTGACTGCAATTTACCTCTACTGTTGTTTGACTTTGATGCTGGGTTGGAAATCATTCAAATTGAACTTCTTTTTGTGGAACAGTTCCATCTTCGCCCATATGCACAGCTTGGGTTAGACAGATCTGGTATTCCTGAAATTACTTCTCGGCCAAAAATCATAGAAGACTTAATTTCAGAAATTCCTGAAATTGTGGATGCTTCCAAGCAGATCACCCAACTGTTGCATGGCAACAGCATTGCAAATGGAGGCAGCACGAAATTGCAGGCCAACAATGTTGTGATGGAAGAGCCCTGGTTGCATGAAACTGCATTACCTAGTTGTTTGGAAGGTAAAACTAGAGAGGATATGGAGATTGTTCTTCTTGGAACGGGTTCTTCTCAGCCTTCAAAATATCGAAATGTTACTTCTATTTTTATCAATCTTTTCTCAAAGGGAAGTATTCTGTTAGATTGTGGTGAAGGAACATTGGGACAGCTAAAAAGAAGGTAATGTATAAGTTCATTAATATCAATTTTACATATGGTTTTTGTCTAACCTCATTTAGGGGGATAATGTGCTGCTTGGTGAACAGATTTGGCATTGAAGGTGCTGATGAAGCTCTAAAAGGTTTAAGATGCATTTGGATTTCTCATATTCATGCTGATCATCATACTGGTCTTGCAAGAATACTTGCTCTCCGGCGTGATTTACTCGATAAAACTCCTCATGAACCTTTACTTGTTGTGGGGCCTCGGCAGCTTAAGATATTCCTTGATGCATATCAAAAACTTGAGGACCTAGATATGCAGTTCCTCGATTGTGGGCATACTACAGAAGCTTCATGGAAGACTTTTGAGTCAGGTGAAAACAGGGATGTGAATGGGAGTGTAGGTGTACAAAATGACCAAATGAATATTTCCAACTTATTTGCTAAAGGGAGCCGTATGGAGAGTTATTGGAAGAGGCCAGGCAGTCCAACTGATGCATTGGCGGCCTTTCCATTGCTCAAGAGAATTCTGAGAGAAGCAGGATTGGAAGCATTGATCAGCTTCCCAGTTATTCATTGTCCACAAGCATATGGTGTTGTCCTGAAGGCGGCAGATAGGACTAATAGCACCTGGAAGAAGATACCAGGGTGGAAAATTGTTTACTCTGGCGACACTAGGCCTTGTCCAGAACTTGTTAAAGCTTCCCGTGGGGCCACAGTTCTTATTCATGAGGCAAGTCGTGAAATGTCTTTTTGTTTTTTCCCCTTTCCTCAAAAATTTCAGCTGCCACATGTTCCCAGTTTCAGCATACATACAAGAGCTCCACCTCCTTTTCTTCACTTGCATCTTATTATTTGGGTGTTTAATGCAGGCTACTTTTGAAGATGGCATGGTGGAAGAAGCCGTAGCAAGAAATCACAGCACAACACAGGAAGCCATTGAAGTAGGGGACGCTGCTGGAGCATATCGAATCATCCTCACTCATTTCAGTCAAAGATACCCTAAAATCCCAGTATTTGATGAAACGCACATGCACAAAACAAGCATTGCTTTTGATATGATGAGTGTTAACTTAGCAGACCTGCCCATGCTTCCAAGAGTTCTTCCATATCTTAAACTGCTATTTCGTGATGAAATGATTGTTGATGAATCTGATGATGCCAATGTTCCTACAGCAGCAGCTATTTGAATTATTGAATAACAGTCCTTTTTATGCATTTAGGAGTTAAAATCATTGTGAATTTGTTGATTTTTACTACTGTGCAATGGTAAGCATTAAAAAAAAGCTTAAATTATATCTCTCATTTTATTTTATATGTTTTGATTTCACTTTTATCTTAGATTCAAAGTGTGTATGACATACCAGAATTTTTTTTTTGATTCTTTTGACCCTGTGTTATTCTTATAAAAAATGTCATCAAGCCTAAAATGGAAAGTAGAACTCGATTTTTTTTAATTATAGAAATATGCAAATTACAAGAACTAAGTCAAAATAGTGGGAGAATTTGATAGGACCCGTTTATATCTTTGAATAATGTGAGAATCTGACAAAAACACATTATAAAGAAAATAATAGAAATTGTACTTCAAATTATTTATAGCTCGTTTGGACAATATTTGGTTGAATTATTTTTTTTTAAAGAAAAGGTATTTGAAATTGTGTAGAAAAATATTTACAATTTGTGAGCAAATTTGTTACTTTTTCGTTTCACTTTTAGTTGTCAAATTTTGACTGATACACTTATTAATTTTAAATTTTAATTTCACATATTTATTAAGAAAGTAATTATTGGTATAGTAAGTGTATCAATTATCTCTATTAGTAATTGATGGGGTTTGGACATGTGCAAAGAAAGAGTATCGATGCTCCTGTTAGGAGGTGCGAGAGGTTGGTTTTAGGAGCTACACAGAGGGGTAGAGGTAGACCGAAGAAGTACTGGGGGAAGGTGATTAGACATGATATGATGAAACTTAATCTCACTGAGGACATGACCCTAGATAGGAAGAAGTGGAGGTCGCAAATTAGAATAATAGGCTAATTGGTTGGTAGGTATAGGTGGTTACCTAGTCAGGGGCTCAAATAGGGTTGAGTAGTAGTGTTTTTTTCTAGCATGTGCTGTCATTATTTGTTGTGTATGTGTTAATTGTATCATATTTTCGTATTGTCATGTGCTTTCCTTTACTTTTTGTCATATCTAGTCCTTTCTGCTTATGAGTTTTGAGATGAGGGTTCCCAGGAAACAACCTCTCTACTTTTTGTCATATCTAGTCCTTTCTGCTTATGTGTTTTGAGATGATATTTCTTAGGAAATAACCTCTCTACTTCTATGAGGTAGTGATAAGGTCTGCGTAGATTCTATCCTTCCCAGATCTCACTTGTGTCCTCATTTTATTCTTCCCAAATCTCACTTGTGTCCTCATTCTATCCTTCTCAGATCTCACTTGTGTCCTTCCCAGATCTCACTTGTGGGATTTCACTGGGTATGTTGTTGTTGTTGTAGTAATTGATGGGGTTCATATATATATTTACTCTTTTTATTTTTTAAAAATATTAATTCGATAATAATAAATTAAGGGTATAATAAAATAAAATAAAATTGTTTTTTTTCACAATGCTCTCGGGGCTTTAAAATCTTGGGCCTAAAGAAGTGGCTGGCTTGTTTTAGGTTTCAGCCGGCACTGCCTTAAGCACTTTCACTGACTTATGGCTTGACCCGCCGTTAGAAAAACAAGAAGAACTACATAACCTCAAGCTGAAATTGCTGTACTGAGGTGAAACCGTTCCAATATTTTTCAGTTTGGGTGTACTATTAAATCCATTTTTTGGCTCTTGTACTTTCTCTCTTTCAAGATTGTTTGAATTTCGGACTGATGAGCTTAGAAAGAGCTTGTCGAGGGATTAAATATGTGCGTTTTTGTTTGATGGGTGTTGATATTTTGAATAAAGGTGCGAGCTTTACTCAAATAAGGGGGAAAAATGGAAGATTTTTCTTGGATTGTTTGTGATAATGTCGACTCTGTATGATTTTTGTCAAGTTTTTCTTCCATGGGTCATGGATGTGCAAATGTACATACTTCTTGAACAAATGATTTTCTACTTGCAGAAGACTGGTATTGGCTTATATAAGCTAATAAATATTCTTCTGCATTCGAGTAATGATACTGCAACTTCAATTCTTGTAGCTGATGTACTCATCAAGGTGTTTGCTGAAAATAAACAGCTTGATCGTGCTATTGACGTCGTTAATCAGGTTAAGAACATGGGCCTTGAAGTAAGTATTTATTCATGTAACTATTTACTAAAATGCTTGGCAGTAGTAAGCAGACGGAAGAATCTTGCAATTCTATTTGAAGCAATGAAGAACTTTGGACCATCGCCGGATGTGATAACGAACACAATAATGATGAACTTCTACTGCACAAATCATCCAGGCAAGAAGGTGTCTATAAAAGAAGCCTATGAGATTCTGGAAGAAATGGGGGAAAAACAGATCAGTCCTTCTGCTGCAACATATAGTGTATGGCTCCATGGACTCTGTAGGGTTGGATGTCCTGATGTTGCTTTGAAATTCATTCGGAAATTGAGGTATGAGAACCAACCTGTGAATTCTTATTGCTACAATGCTATTATTAATGGATTCTTTGCTGAAGGTGAAGTAAGTAAAGCTATTGGTGTTTTTGTAGAGATGAGTGGTTCTGGAATAACACCAGATATATGTAGCTATAGAATTCTTCCGTGGGTTCTGCAAGTTCAGGATTATTGATGGAGGTTTATGTACTCTTCAAGGTATACAAGATAATAATATCAACTCTAACCCAATCAACTCAATGCTTCAGGGTTTGTGCACAGCTGGAGCAGCAAAAATTGCAAATGATTGTTTTCGTTACCTTAAGAATTCTGGGTGCAAAGTTGACCAAACAGCTTACAACATTTTAATTACTGAATTTTGTGGTCAAGGAGATCTTAGTTCAGCCGATGAGCTACTGGAGGAGATGATCAGCAGTGACTTGGCTCCTGATGCTTCGATTTGTTTGAAATTAATTCATGCTTCCTCGCAGATGGGGTTTATTGATAAAGCATTGAAGTACAGAATTATGATGGTACAAAAAGGTTACCTGTCTGATACCATTGCCTGCAACTTAATTGTTAAGCAGTACTGTGCTGATGGGCATGTGATGGAAGCTTTGCATCTGATTGATGAAATGGTGGATCGAGGCATCATCCCCAATATGTTTACCTATAATGTAGTTGTTCAGCAATTACTCAAATCTATAAACCCAAAGAGGGCATTGGAGTTGGTCACAGTGATGCTTAAGAGGGACATGTTTCCCAAGGTTAGAATTCTTAATTTTCTTCTTGATGGATTTATTAAAGAGTCCCATTTAAAGAAGGCTAGTATGTTTTATATGGGAATGCTAAAACTTGGGATGACTCCTAACATCTTCACGTACACAATTATTATTGACATGTTATGCAAGCGGGGGGAAGTGAAAAAAGCCGACAGATGTAGAAAAGTGAAACAGGCCTACAAACTATTCAGGAAGATGATCAAGGAGGGTATAAATCCAGATACCATCTGTTACACCTCCATGATTTCTGGCTTTTGTGAAATTGAAGATGTGAGCAAGGCTTGTGCTTTGCTCCGTGAAATGCAAGAAAGAGGAGCCCTGCCTACTGTTGCTACATATACTTGCCTCATTGATACATTTTGCAAGTTAGATCAAATGGATGAGGCAAGGATGTTGTTAAAAATGATGGTACGACAGAACATCTCTCCTGATATCAAGACTTACAATTGCTTCATCCATAAATATTGCAAGTTGCATCGAATGGATGAGGCCCAGAAGTTGTTTGATGGAATCAGAAAAACAAACATCTCTCCTAGTGTTATCACTTATAAAATAATGATCAAGGGATATAAAATGGTCGGAAGATCTGATTTAGCTTATGACATGGTTGATGAGATGCACAAAGTGTTTGACATTCCTTACACCTTATCAAAAAGAAAAAGAAAAGAAGAAGATCCTGATGATGCTTGTTAAAGCTATACATGGTTAGTGAGGATTCATATAGTTGATCCTAACTTGTTCGAGACTGACATGTAGTGGTATAGTCAAAGTTAATTTTTTTCATTTTTTGCTTTCTTGACAAGTTTTTTGGGGTCTGATATTTTTGAGCTGAGGGTCTTTCGGAAACGGGTACATTTTACCCTCCCTAGACCCCACTTGAGGGATTTCACTCGGTATGTTATTTTTTTCTTGACAAGTTTGTACATGTCATTATTTTTGTGTATCTGTTTTGTTGTTTCTATGGAATATTTCCTGAGTGAACTACATTTCCTGTTACTTTTTGTCATTCAAACCTCATAGTGAACTTTCAGTCAGCTGCTGTTACAATTTTAGGTTTGAAAGTTGAAACATGAATTGTACGTCATGGGTGATACTGATCAAGATGGAGAAATTTCTTGTATTTTATCTTCCACGGATCTTGTTCCTCTGTTACATCTTGTAACTAATAATAAGTTAATTTGTTAATCTGAGCAATAAATATTCAGTGTTGTGGTGATGATATTTTCTTCAAAATACTATCAAAACAACATATTCCATGTAATTCTACAAATATGATTTGAAATGAGTAGAGTAGGCAAAACTTAGTTCTAGCTTGAGAAGTAGAGAGACCGTTTTCAATAAATTATTAAGTAAAAATATATTTCAAAACAACAAGAATGAAGAAGTTATAATAAAACTGTTAGAATTCGTACTTTGGTACGTTGGGCTAATTGCGAACTTAGAATCACTCCCACTATTAATCTGGACTTCTATTATATATATATTCACCCATATATGTATAAGGAAAGCCATAACATTTCCTCCTTCAAGAAAACACAAGGAAAAACAAATCTGGAAACTTCTCTATGAACAGTAACCCACACGGGTTACTGTAGCAGTGAAGGAAACTTGAATTTTTCGATCTTTCTTCCATTTTGACGCTACAAGCCTAGTATATGGGATCCCCCAAGCGTCGTGGAACCATCAGTTCGGCAAGAGAACGCGTAGAAATCAAAACGCGGAGATTTGAAGTTGTGAAGGGCAATTTTGGGTAAGTGCATTTTCTCTTCTCTTGAGTTGAATTGAAGTTTATAAATGATCTAGGAATTGTTAATTAAGTATAATAACCAAGAAAAATGGATTGAATCATTAAGTTTTAAGCTTGGGGAGCTATGGAGCTCAAAAATGGAATTTGTGAGGGTGGTGAGCTTCTATTGTTAAAAATGCAATTGTGTGGGTTTATTTAACTTGGAAATGATCCTTGGGAGATAGAGATATCATTAGAAATGGTTGGTAAGAATGTAGTATTAAATTGGAGCTATTTCAGCTACATGTGAGAAATAATGAAGTTTTGACGCTAGGAATGAATTTGGAGCACTAGAGTGTTGTAACGCACCTTTTGGGGATTGTAGAGATTCTTGAGGATGTTATGTATGTATACTACATGTGGGCTGATCAGATTTGCTAGTTTTAAAGTTAATCTTAAATTGTGGTTTTCTAGCGCTTTGTGACTTTGTAAGGCGCTGGGAAGTTGTAATTGAACTTTTGAAATTTCAAAAGATGTTTGGGTATGTTGAATATGTATATGATGTAGTAATAGCCCTGTTTTTCAGCTTTGACATGATATAAGTTATGTTAGCAAATTATTGGAAATTTGAGGTTGAGTTGGCTTCTAGTTGACTTGAAACTTGTTGTTATTATTGTGTTGTTGGTGTTGCTGCTGTTATTGGTTGAAATAGGGGTCAATTGGAACCCCGGGATGACTCAATTTACAGAGGATATGCTGGCAAAATTTCTATAGAATTTTGGAAAATGGTTTAGCACTTAAAGTTGCTAAGAAGCTTAGTAAAGTCTTAACATGCATTGTTGTGTTATTTGTAGACTTTGGTCNTTGAGGAAATAATTTGGAGTGGAGGTTGTGTAAAGCTAATTTTATCACAGGAAAAAGGTATGTAAAGCT